>PVKA01024322.1:0-34403 GCA_004027165.1 Ctenomys sociabilis | reverse complement strand
AGGAGGAGGTAGAGGAGGGAGAAAGGGAAAGAGGAAGGGAAGAGGTAGTGGACAAAGAGGAGGTAGAGGAGTGGAGGGGAAGGCAGAGGTCATCCCTAGTACTGGTTGTGGTAGGGTTGCCAATACTTTTATGATCAATATTTGACCATGCAAAGTTTTGGCTCAGGGAAGCTGATTTATAGTTGATAAGGTACAGAAGAACTGATTTTTTGCATTCTCCTGAAATTTTAAGACCTGAACAAAACCTATGGTTTGCTTTTTTTTAAATCTCAAAGTAGGAATTGCTATTGGTGTAGAAATATCATGGGGGGGATATTTCAATTACTGTCAATTTACATTCTAAATTTGTTCACAGCTGGCCACTCAGTGATACTTAGACCTTTATTTGTGGCTAAGTTTTACCTGAAGTCTAAACAGTAATTATTCCAAACTTTCCCCAACTCCTCCAGTTTCTAAATCCATCTCTAGTAGCAGACCCGGACTCCAAAATCAAGAAAACTGGTCTGAAATGAGTACTCTGGACTTCGCTAAATATTTCAAAACTCTCTATATCTCTTTCTTCTTTTAATCCTGTCTTGGAGGAACAAGTGTTTTCTCTCCCATAGCAAGAAGAGCTCCCTTTGTACCCCAGATCTGATACTTTCCTGCTATCATTTTACCTTGCTTCTCTTGCCCTGATACCCCTCCTTCACAAGCTCACTGAAAATAAAAACACATCCAGTCAACCACATCCTAGAATATGGGTGTACCTTCAAAAGGCCAAATAAAGAACAAATAAAAAATACATATTGTACAGTTCTACTTATAAAAAGGTCAAAACCAAGAAAAATTAAACTGTGGTGTTTAGAGATACACGTGTAGGTGGTACTCTATAAATAAAATAAGGAAGGGATGATGACAAAAGCAGAAGGCTCACTTTTTCCAACAGGGAAATAGGACTAGGTAGGAGAAGGTCCCTACCTAGGGGAGGGACAGCATCCTATTTCCTCACTTCCACAGAGTTATTTCAGGATTCCCTCAAGTGCATGTCTAGTTTAGGTTCAAGTCACCATGCCATCTCTATACCTTCCTGTGGAGCTAAGCTACTCAACAAGACAGCACCCTCTTCACTGCTGTCACAAACTCAATTCCCATGATTTAACACTTACAGTCTATTCCCATAACTGCCTAAAACCCAGTAACCAACATCAGTGGCTTCTCCTGTGTCAAGGACTTCACGAGGTCAGAGCTCTCTGTATTATGTGGCACAGTTAGTATCTCTAAATTCTTTCCCATTGTGATTTCTGTGCCCTAATATGGACCTTACCTTTTCATACATCTGTTCTACTACCAATATCTCTTCAGCCTATGTCCCAGCTTGTCAGTAAATCTCTCCTCTTGCTCTCACTTCTTCCTGCTGACTTTCAAGGACAGCTCCGGGCAGAAGCCTCTCAGATCTGCCTCCTGCTTTGAACTTGCTCCCACATACCTGGTCCCAACCACCTGGTAACTACCTCCAACAACCTGATGGCTCAGAAATCCCTCATAACCAACATGCTCTGAAATGAACTTCTCCTACAGTTAGTCCTTCTGCATCCCCTTTGTCTGCTTATGGGCGGATTACAGCCACCCCCATGAGCCAGGCCTGAAATCTTTGAGTCATCACTGACTCTTACTCATTATCCTTTATTATTCATTCCCCAATTCCTCTGAAGTCCTGGCATCACCTCCTCCTTCTCAAAAGCCCTGCCATCATCCTAGCTCTCAGCTTACTCAACTTTATCACCACACTAACCTCTACAATGATCTTTCCCTTTCATCCTACCTTCAGTTTCTTAAAGTAGAACTTCGGTCATACCACTGCCCTGATCAGAGCCTTGGCCTAGCTGGTCACATTTCCCATTAAGCACACTGGGTACAATCTCTCCATCTGAATCACACAGGGCCCTACTAGGCCCCTCTTGGGGCCCTTGGCACACGCTACCTCATGGGAAGAGTTGTTCATTGTCTGTTTGTGCAATTTCTTTTGTGAGACTAAAGTCATATAGACCTTTGTGCTCCCTTGTAGATAGGGGGCAAGTTTTTCATTCCCCATCTACAACGATGAGAGGGCGGTGCTGTTGCTTAGTTGGTTAAAGCGCCTGTCTAGTACAATGATGAGGGGCTGTACAATAGTGGGCAAATCAGTTTAGTCTATGAGTGAGGGGTGGGAAGCAACAGAAAACAGTTAAGAAATAATCTTTAGAGAAGGAATTATATTTTACTGGAACATTACCAGAAGTCTCTGTAAGTTTTGCAAACGTGTATTTGTGGCAGTTTTGGTTTACACAAAGGTACTGAATATAACCACCTAATAACTAACTTCATTGGCTCATTTAAAGTATTTTGATTTATGTATCTTTTAGAAGTATCATGCGTATACAGTACACTGTATTGGCATAGTTTCTATGACCAAAGCACATATATTTTAGGTCACCATCTTATCAGCATTCACATTCATTGGAAAATTAGAGCTTTAAAAAGACAATTTTTATTAAAAATAATGAATTAAGAATAAAAATAGAAATTAGAACATTTTTAAAATAAGATTTAGTTGGGCCGGGAATATAGCTCAGTGGCATAAGTGCCTGCCTGCCAAATGCAAGGTCCTGAGTTCAATCCCTGGTACAGAAAAAAAAAAAAAAAAAAAAAAAATCTGTAGGTCTTAAAATAAGATTTAAAAAATGTAAAAACCCTGTGTAATTCTCAGAAATCAAAATTGGAGTGCAAGCAGTTAATTATCTTTGAAGGAAAAACAATAAATAATCTGGATTTGGTTTTACTTTATTCCAAGTAAGAGACAAGTGAGCTGGCTGTGGCCATGTGCATCTGCAATCCCAGCACTCAGAAGGACCTGTGAGCCTGGGCTACATAGTGAGTTCAAAGCCAGCCCGAACTACACAGTGAGACTCTGTATCAAAAAAAAAAAAAAAAAAACAAAAAACAAGGCAGCAAGCAATGTGCTTCTTTCACAGTGAAAAGAGAAGACAAGCCCTTCTTTCAGATTTGCTTACATGAATCCAGCCCAGTGTGATGAGGCCCTGTTGGTCCTGTATGAGAAAGAGTTCTTCTTCATTCTCTGTGTTGCAGTAATCAGATCCAGCACTTTGCTTGGGGATGAGCACGTGGGTAATGGTAAATTCATTCCTCATCTGCCAAAGGAGAAAACAACTCATCACGGTGCCCAGACACTCTTACAACCCCACTGTGTCTAACAGTGGAGAGTTGGACACCTATGTTGGGAAGACTGCTTCCATCCCAGTGTGGGTCTCTTGTGCTCTCTGAATCCCTCACGTGCAGGTTCACCTTGGCTGCTCATGTGCATTGCTGGGTGCTCTGTAACGTGGAACTACACGAGGCACAGCCTGGAAACACCACAGCCTTGTTCACCTCTAAAGCAAGTTTTTCTTTCACTGCCTGCCTTTCTTTCTTCTTTTCTCTACTTATTTATTTTTTGTGGGACCAGGGATCAAACTCTGGTCCTTGCACCTGCCATGCCATTGAGCTATTGCCCCAGCCCCAGCTTTCTTTACAGCTCAAGTTAAGTCTCTTGTACTTCATTCATGATGCACCTCACAATTAATAACCAGTCCTTTAAGTATTTCCATTCAGTGATCTTTCCTTCCTCAAAATTCCTGGTACTCATATTATACATTCTACTCAGCATGCTTTTCTTTTCTTTTGGTATATGTTTTTCATTTCTCCAGAGTGAATGGACACATTTTGTGGACACATATGGAGTCATCAAATCTATAGTGAATATTAAATAAAAAATTACAGCACAAGATACATTGCCATTCATCCCCCTCAAAACACTCTGCCTTGTCTTAAACACACTTATCATTCTTATCACTCTCTGAAGCAATATATTCAAAGTACGTGGGGGATATTTTGGAGGAATTAACAATAATATGTCTTTATTATAGCAATTTTTTTAAAAAATTAAACTTTCACTAGATGTTTCAATAACATCTCATACTCTATGCCTTAAATTCCTAAGTCCTACCGGAAAGTAGGTGCTCAGATGATCTATACATAAGACTAGATCTTCCACTAAGGTTAGCATTTCTAACAATAGCATTAAAGTAATCATCTCAACTCAAGACTCTGGAAAAAAACCAAATACAGCCACCAAATCAAAGGGACTGCATCACATGTAGTCCTCGGTTCCTTCTGTGAAGGGACTGGCATAAAAGATAATATCTTCCCTGAGTCACAGAGCCCAAGGGGAAGACAGTCTCAGTTCAGGAATGGTTGTTTGTTTGTTTTTACCAGTTTTCCACAGAGAATTCCACAGGTTTCTACTCCCCGGGCAGTGTTGGCACTGGCTAGCTGAAGAAATTGTGGGCACAGCCTTCCAGGCACCACCACATGACGCAACCCATCGATGGTAGGAACTGTAACGGAGAAGGGAAAAAGTCTGAGACCATGGGGCTGAGTCTCTCCAAGCAAACCTCATAGCCGGTAGCCAGCAAGAGCAATTCTGTGTCACTGGATCCCCCAAGCTCCAGACAGTGAGCAGGCATCTCATCCTGACATCATCAAAGGAGGATTATACAGTCTCTTCTTCAACTTCTGGTCATAGCTCTTTGGGAGTTGTGATGGTTAATTGTAGGTATTAACCTGACTGGATTATGGAACATCTAGAAAACTGGCAAAGCATTATTTCTGGGTGTGTCTCTTTCGGAAGGAAACTGGGGTATGCAAAAGCTGCCTTCAACTTGAGTGGTCAGCAAACAATCAGCTTAGGGCCTGCATGGAACAAAAGAGGCAGAAGAAAGGCAGTTTCCTCCCTCTGTCTCCTGGAGCGGGGATACCCTTCTCCCATCCTTAACATCAGGACTCCTGGTCACTGGACTCTAGGCCCCAGGACTGGTACCAGGGCCTCCTGGTTTCTCAGACCATACTTTCTTGGATGTGGGTTTAGCTATGCTACCAACATTCTAGGATCTCCATCTTGCACAAAGTCTGTTAGGGGACTTTTCAGCATCCATAATAATATAAATTAATTCCTTTAAAAGCTAGGGGGCCAGGGCAGCCTCCATTTAGATTTGAAAAGATGTTAGAGATAGCTTGAGAGACCAAGCAGAGACTTTCCTCAGGGCAAGGCCACCACAAAGAGTCCCTCTAGGACAAGCTGACTGCAGCCTCAGATGGGGGACAGTACCTCAAGACACCAGAATTGCAGGACCCTTCAGCATGTAAATCCAGCCAGCAAAGATGAGACTCTAACCTTTGAGAGCTGCTGGGTGGGCTAAGCCTAGCAAAGCCAGAGATGGAGCTTTGATGGCCCAAGCCCCACCCTAGTGTGCCCAGGATGTGGGGGTCTGGGAGTCAAAGGAAATTATTCTCTAGAAGTAAGACCTAACGTTTTCTCTACTGCATTCTAGACTTACGCAGTAGACTTAGGATCTGTTAGTTACCTCTTTCTCTTCTTCTTTCTGGAATAGGAGTGATTATCTTACACCAGTCCCACCATTGTATTTTGGAAACACACAATTTGTTAACTGCTTTTTTTGTTAACACTTTATATGCACACAGCTGGAGAAGGATGAATGTGTCCTACACCACACATATATCTGATTCAGATGAAAATGAACTTCTGAGTTGATGCTCTTGATACCACAATGAAGAAAAGAGTAAGCTTTAACCAAGATAAGACAAGAATAAACTATTTTTTAAATTTTTTTTGGTAATTTGAGAAAGGGTTTCACCATGTAGTCCATGGTGGCCTTGAGCTTCTGGCGATCCTCCTGCTTCAGCTTCCCAAGTGCTGGGGTAATGAGCAGGCACCAACATGGCAGCTTAAACTACTACTTTAAAAAGATCCTTTGATATTTGGGGATTCTCTGACAGAATTTAATACAAAGATTTAAAAAAAAAATCTGTCCATTAATCTAAACTTTTAGTTTTATATCTCTCTTATATCTCCTAGGAATGTGAGAGTATGGCTTTCAAAGAAACACATCAGTATATATTCTTGATAGTGGAAAATTACTGGAGTAGTTACTTGTGAATATAGTCCTTCAGAAAAAAGTTAAATACAAAAAATTCCAAGTAACAATACATATAGTCTAGTTTCCCTCAAAAAGTATAACCAAAGTTATTCACAAATCTGCTTCAGGATACTAAGAATGGACACAGTTCCTGAAGAGAGAGCCAGGAAGCTATGGGTAGAAAGTATCACCCACACCCATATTTTCATATTAAAAAAGTAAAAACTGGTTGGGTGTGGTGGTACATGCCTCTGATACCAGCAATTTGGGAGGCTGAAGCAGAAGGATCAAGGGTTCAAGACCAACTTGGGAAACACTGTAAGATCCAGTCTTAAAACAACACAACACAACACAACACAGCACAACACAACAGAGCGAAAAGGGATGTTCTGCTTCTGCACACTTGACAGTAAAGTCTATACTGCCAGAGAAGAAACACAGATGCAGAGACTCACAGTCAGAAGGCAGGTTGATGACTGTATCTAAGGAGGACAAATTAAGCTTTGGCACTGGCACAGTCCTTTCTTTTCAGTTCAATAATCACTTACTAAGTGCATGCCGAGTAGGCATTGTGCTCAGCCCACAGGGAACACAGAGATGAATAAGACTCAAGCCCTAACCTGTGGGAAGTTAAATCTAGTTATTGACAAATGACTACACTAGTAGGTAAATGCTCTAAATTGTATTAGAGGTAAAAAGAGCTCTGGGAGTTTTACAGAGAACAGAATGAATTGGATTAAAGGGATCTGGAAAAATTTCAAGAAAAGCAGGGAAGGTAGACATATTGAAAGGAAAGTCTAGACAGAAGACAAATATGAATGAATCCCTTTGGAATAAGACAGTCAAGGGAATATCCTGGAAATTTGACAGTTTTCTTTAAATGACTACTTGAAAGCTGATTCCTCCAAAATTTACTATAGCCAACAAGGTATGCTCATCATTTTGCCTCTATTAAATTCTTGGTAACAAATTAGTGAGTTTTTATAGCTGGACTGAGATATCACCCACTATACATACTGTTTCCCTTGACTAACTAAAGTCCTTAAATATTAGGAATGCTTTTAGGGCAAGCATAATTTGGTAGCTCTTTTTTTTATAAGTCAGTCACTAGGGGCTAGGGAGATAGCTCAGTGCTCTAAGTGCCTGCCTCGCAAGTGCAAGGTCCAGAGTTCAGTCCCTAGAGCCACATGCAATGTGAACCCTAGAACCCGGCTGTAATCCCAGTGCTGGGGAAGCTGAGACAGAAGGTTCATTACAAGTTCAAGCTGCTAACTACCAAAAAAAAAAAGTATTAAGGGGCTGGCCAAATAGCTCAGTAGATTAAAGTGCCTGCTTAGACAGATTTAATGCAATCCCTACCAAACTACCACCAAAGTACCTCACAGACCTACAGAAATCCTTCCTAAAATTTATTTGGAACCAGAAAAGACCTAGAATAGCAAAGGCAATCCTGGCCAACAAACACAAGGCAGGAGGCATTATAAAATTTCTGACTTGAAATTATACTACAAAGCTACTGTGATAAAATCAGCATAATATTGGCAACGAAATAGACCTGAGGATCAATGGAATAGATTAGAAGATGCAGAGGCCTCTATGAACACATTCGGCCACCTGATCTTCAACAAAGGGGTCAAACATGCTTACTGGAAGAAAGATAGCCTCTTTAACAAATGGTGCTGGAACAACTGGCTATTGAAAACTTACCTTTACATACCAAAAACTTGACTTAGGTTTATCACCATGCACTAAAGTCAAAATGGATTAAAGATCTAAACACTAAAACAGAAACACTCAATCTCCTGAAAGAGAAAGTAGAAAGAACTGTTGAAGACACAGGGGTAGGCAAAGGGTTCATGAACAAAAAAATCAAACTGCACAGGTAATACTTGAAAGAATTAATAACTGGGACCACCTCTTATTGAAAAGTTTTTGAACATCAAAAGAAATTACCAACAAAGTGAAAAGACAACAAATTTCAAAAAAATCTTAACTAATAAGCACTCAGACAAACATTAGGGCTCCTAAATTTAAAGACCCAATCCAGTCTGTGAGATGAACACACACTTCTCAGAAGATGAAATTAAAGTGAATAAATATATGAAAAAATGCTCACATCGCTAACCATCCATGAAATTCAAATTAAAACAACACTGAGATATCATCTCACCACAGAAAGAATGGCTCCAACAAATGTTGGAGAGGCTGTGGGGAAAAGGGAACCTTTCTCCACTGCTGGTGGCAATGTAGACTGGTGCAACCATTATGGAAATCAGTGTGGAAATTCCTTAAAAAACTAGGACTGGAAATCCCATTCAAGCCAGCTTTCCCCTTACTGGGAATTTTCCTGGAGGAACTGAAAATATCATATCATAGTGATATATGTGTACCTATGTTTATAGCAGCACAATTTGTGATAGCCAAATCTTGGAAACAACCAAGATGCCCATCACATGAGGAATGGTTGAAAAAGATGTGGTATCTTTATACAATGGAGTATTACTCAGCTATAAAGAACGATAAACTTGAAGCCTTCATATTTAAGTGGATGCCACTTGAAGATATACTTATAAGCAAAATAAGCCAGACCCACATGTGTAAATATCATATAGTTTCCCTAGTATAAGAACTCAAAAGAAGAAATACAAATAGAAAGGTATAACACAACTAAAAGGAAAGTGAGAACTTCAGGATTGGATGAGGTAAGCTGGGCATGGTGGCGCAGGCCTGTAATCCCAGCACTCAGGAGGCTGAGGCAGGAGGATTGTTGTGAGTTTGAGGCCAGCCTGAGCTACAAAGTGAGCTTAAGACCAGCCTGAACTGTATAGTGAGACCCTGTCTCAAAAAGACAAAAAAAAAAAAAAAAAGGATTGGATGAGGAGAGGGCAAGGAATAAAGCTGGGAAACATGACAGGGGCAAAGCCATACATTTACACGCACAAGATAGGTAAGGCAATGATCCTGAGAAAATCAGCAAGTTTTTGAAACTAGCAGTTAACTGGTAGGATTCTCACCCTGACTAACTACACCTGTGAACCAAGTAACTGCACTGAAGATAGCAATATGTAATAGAAGGGTCATGCTTGGAATGCCTGTCATTCTGGTCTTCTAAATACGTACTACTTGTTATGACACACCTATTACCATACTGTCTCTCAAGCAAAAATTTTTCTTTTTTCTTTTTTTTTTAAATTAAGGGTAATAAATGAAAAAAAGACACAAGAAAAAAAAATGTCACAGGACTGTCCTGCTACAATGCTGTATATGGTTAGATTTCTATATTTCTGTGTAAAAATGCGTGTTTATTCCTATTTTTTTAATTATTTTTTTTTCTTCATATTCTGTAGGGACTTAAAGTTTAATATATCAATACTTGATGGGAAAATACCTGTTCCGTGTTATGCCTAAAATGATTGAGACTTAGACAGATAGTAAGGGTAAACTGAAATGCATATGTTGCAGAGTAATAATCAGCTTCTCTTCTGGAGGGTTAACAACCTAAGTTTGCAGATCAAAAATTAGAGAAAAGGAAGGGCTTCAAGGTCATCCTACATTTTGGCCCTAGCCTTTCAAGGTTAGTGAAGACCAAGGACACAGGAGAACCTGTACTGTAACACCATGTAACTCAGTCGTGTACCAAATTTTCTGATCAAGGAAATTATGGGACCACAGAGGAAAGTGATCATGATGTAGAGTGTGCCTAAGGAGAGCCACATGGAGAGAAAACTTTCTCTCAGGTTTCCACAGAGAGCAAACTGGTCAAGCAATGGCCATGACTCATCCACAAGGCTGACAGTGGCAAAGGATCTACAAAGTGTTGTATGGGGTTACAGGATAAATCCTAAGGGTACGTCACTGTCCTTATCAGATACAAAAGTTACATTTCTTTTTTTTTTTTTTTTTTTGTCTTTTTGAGACAGGGTCTCACTATGCAGTTCAGGCTGGTCTTAAGCTCACTTTGTAGCTCAGGCTGGTCTCAAACAACAATCCTCCTGCCTCAGCCTCCCTAGTGCTGGGATTACAGGCATGTGTATTTCTTATTATATAAGTCTCACTTTATCTTGGTCTTAACCATCCAGCAGAAAAGTATAAAAATGAGGTACATAAAGTCATTTTAATATGCTGAGCTGTGAAAGGCTCAAGTCAACAACTTCCATGGATAACCCACTACTATTGTGGACTGCTGGACTGTGTTGGATTGTTTTGCTGAATTCATGGACCTATAGTATTTAGATGCAAATGGAATACCCATCTCTGACAGGACTAAACAAAAAAAAAGGGATACAAAGGAAGGACCATTTTGTATTTGTATATACAGAATAGTGAGGATAGATATACAGCTACTCTCATTTAATTCTTTTTTTTGGCAGAACCAGGGATTGAACTCAGGTGTTTGCGCTTGCCAGGGAAGCACTTATTCCATTGAGCCATCTCCCCAGCCCCTCTCACTTAATTCAATGAGTAGAAATATTTGTACTATTGAAAAAATTAATAAAAAAATAATTAATTAAAAAAAGAAATATTTGTACTAATAGTGTTTCGGAAGGATATCTTGTCTACTTCTTATACTATGGATAACAACTAAGAAGGTAATGATGTACAATTATATTAACTATTGAAACTGTCCTATTAATCAGTTTTGAAACTGTCTCATTGCTATTTGCTTCTCAATAAAATAATAAAAAACATGAGAAACTAGGGGAGAGGGTAGAATATAAAATGGGAAATAACATTAAATGATATATGATTGTACAAATCTTCCAGATGTAATCAACTAATCTGTATGTAACCAATGGGCATAAAATATAAAAAAATATTTTTATTATAAAAAAATAAAGTGCCTGCTTAGGCAGAGCATGGATTTGGAGTTCAATCTATGTAAAGAGACCTTGTATACCCTGTACACTCTATCCTAAATACAAAACAACAACAAAAAGTTTGAGCTGCATAGTAAGACCCTGAACCAAATAAATAAACAAAATTTTTTTAACAATCACTGAATTGCACAGTAGTATTATCATTTAAAAATTATTTTTACAGGGGATGGGGAGATAGCTCAGTGGTCTAAGCACCTGCCTAGAAAGCATAAGAACCTGAGTTTGATCCCTGGTGCTGCACGCTGTGCCAGCCGGGGAATCCCGGGCATGGTCTACCACACTTGTAATCGCACGGTTGGGGAGGCTGCAACAGGTGGATCACTATGAGTCTCAACTGTGTAATGAGACCCTGTAACAAACAAACAAATAAACAGTTTTTTTAAAAAATGTATTTAGTGCTATCTTCCTACCCCTTGCCTAGCTATCTGGCTGGCCCAAAATAAAACATAAAAAAGATTATTTTTACAAAAAGTTAACAGTGGTCTCTAATTCATGAAACATTTCAAATCTCTGTGTAACCTTTAAAATTGAGAGCCAGTTGAGCATAGTAGCACATCTATAATTCCAACGCTTGGAAGGCTAAGGTGGGAATATCACTGTGAGATTATGGACAGTCGGGGCTACAGAGTGAGTCCAAGGCTATCCTGGAATATGTGGTCAGACCCTGACTCAAATTAAGAAACTAAAACCCCCCCAAAAAATAAGTTTAGTGCTGAACTTTCAATGATAGTATGAACTTTTCAGAAGATTGACCTGGCTGTATGTAAATTATATGGTTTTCACAAAGGCCACTGTTCTATTATGAGACAGTGAGCGTGAAGGGACACAGTGTTACTCTACTTAACAAATGGGCCTCTGTGAGCAAAGCCTAGGAAGTGGCACCCTAGGGATACCTGTGGGCTGACTACCCTGGCTACAGAAGGGATGGAAGAGAATATCACAAATGGACTTACTACTTTCAGAGTTGCTCAGTGCTCCAGGTTTCAAGGACCTGTCCACTACTGGTGGCTTGGCCGGCCTTACGGCTGAATTACAGTCTGCAGGCTGTGTGGATGAGACAGGCGAGGTGGGGAGCACATCTAACGAGGGCTTTTCCAAGTCAGGTACTAGTGGACCTCCTTGGCCAGGGTCCACTTTCCCAAACTCCTGTACAATTTTTAGTCGCTCCTTTTCCAGTTCCTGGTTCCGGATCATCTCCTCAAAGGCATGAAACTGTTCCTGCTCCAACTGTTGCTGCTTTTGTAGGGCTACCCTCTGTTTCTCCTTTTCCAGCTCTTGCTGGATGGCCATGTTCCGGGCAAATTCCTCTGCCTCCTTCCTCTACAAAGAGACCAAAAAAAAAAAAAAAAAAAAAATTTATGCTAATACTTCACACCTTAGAAAAGCAAGCAAGGCTCAGCTGGGATTTCCAAAATATACTTCTGCTCTGGTCTTATATCCTAACATAGAATTCATGCTTCCCTCAGGAGCTCTATTGCTACTAAATGTAATTCCTACCCCTTTATACCAAGTCACTGAATATGTATGTTCAAGGACACGTGAAGTCACATTACGTCTCAGTCCTCTCAGTATGCTCCCTGATGATTTTCCCTCATGTACTTTCTTTACTGAAATCTTGATGCACCTGCACCCCATAACTTGTATCACAAACAATTCTACTCTCTGTGCCATGCATATATTCTGTACCCAAGGAAGGTTATAAAATAGAAGCAAATCCAAACTTGTACCTGCTGTGTTGGAAGTCTCTACTGATTTTGAACGCAAAAATGAAGCCTCTAAATTTTTTTTTTGCATTTAGTACAGGGCCTACAAGGTCTACAGGGTCTCACTATGTAGATTAGACTCAGTGATTCTTCTGTTTTCAGCTTCCCAGTGCTGGGATTATAGGCACGTGCCACCACACCCAGTCTCAATTGCTTCTCTTTGCACCCCATGGGTGGGACCAGCACAGCAAGCCAGGGATCAAACCCTGGACCTGCGTGTGCCTAAACAGGCAGTTTAATACATTGAGCTATTAGGCCAGCCCTGATCTCTTAGCTGTGTGTGTTTGTGTGGCACCAGGAATTGAACTCAGGACCTTGTGTTTGGCAGGCAGGAGCTTATAATGCTGAGCTATCTCCCCAGCCCCTAAAATTTTTCTGATGATCAGTGACATAGAAACCAGTAAGAAATATCAAGTAATGACCCCCATTAAAATGTTCACTCACTCAGCCCCTTAGAAGTCTGTGCTTCATAGCTGTTCACCGTCCTACTAATTTTCAATAGTACTGTACAGTATAGAGCCCAGAAGACTAACCATAACCTAAAAGAGTCTGCAGAACACATTCACATGGGACACACCACCACTCCACTTCCAACACAGCAGATACAAGTTTGGATTTGCTTCTATTTTATAACCTTACTTGGGTGCAGAATATATGCATGGCATGGAGAGAACTGTTTGTGATACAGGTTATGGGGTACAGGTGCATCAAGATTTCAGTAAAGAAAATACATTTTTCCACTCCAGAGCATTTTTTCCTCTTGCTTTTACTGACTCTCCCTAAGCAGAATCATTGGAAGATAGTCTGCAAAATCAATTATTACAGATATTTGGGTGTATAACTAAATGTGAATCAAACCTTCAAATTCTATGATTTGCAAACCTAGGTTCTGGGGAATACTTTTATTATTCTTGAGGTTCTTTTTCTAAACATGGCAGGCAAGCAACAGTTCTCTGTCCTTCAAGGCACACTTTTTAGAATTTCCAGCCTAAGCTCTGGTTTTCAACTTGAGTAACTTGTCTTTGATCCCCAAAAGCAAACTATTAGATTAATGTAACAGAATCTATTGATAGAACATTATAATCCCAGGGCACAATTTAAAGACAAGTAATTTCCTTTTTCAGGGCTGTTACATACTGACCTTTTCTTCAGTATATTGTGCATATTCTTTGGTATATCGTTTTAACAACTCTGCTTTCAGCTCTTCAGCTTTGGGAAATGCAATTTCCTTTAACTTCTGGGATACAAAATAAGTGAGAATTAGAACAAGTCTAATGCCAGTTAAATAGAGAAAAAAGACTCAAATTGTAGAAGCACTATTTCAAGAAAAACCTTATAATACCCCCCTACTGTAGCATATTTGCTGCTTCCTAACTATTTGGCGAGACAGTCTTAGCTCCTGTGGCAGAATTTGATGCTCAGATGCAGTTACTGTTACCTTAGTTTGTACTGCTTTGAGGCTTTTTGATGGCCAACAATGAAAATGAAGACCCACCTTTACTGTATCTTTCTTTTCAGGAATGATAGCCGATTTGTAATCTCGATGCTTTGGTAGTTTCTCAATAAAGAGCCTAAGGAAAAAGATCACAGTGATTATAATGCAAAAAACAAAAACAAAAAACTGTCCAAATTGTTCATAAGATCCTGAAGCAATGCACATCCTTTTCTTTTTTTCTTTTTTGGAGATAGGGTTTCACTTTGCATTTCAGGTGGGCTTTGAACTCACAGTGTCCTCCTGCCTCAGCCTCCTGAGTGCTAGGACTATAAATGCGTCCCTCATGCCCAGCTTCAATGCACCATCTTTATTCTGTGGCTTCTGGAGGTGGGGAGAAGAGAAACAGGCATACCCTGCCACATCAAGATGCCTCACCATCTCCATCCCTGGAAAAAGCAAGAAGCCTTTTCCTCCTCTTTCAAATGAGGTGTGTAGGAGCAGAAACTAGACTCCTATAACAAAAAAGGATGGCAAAAGAAATAAAATGAAAGCCTATTCTGCACCCAAAAATGTACCATCAAAGAAAGAGATTCCTTCCTTCTTATGACATGCATGATAAGTTTTCAAAGGAGGTCTGGGTATCTGCCTCTAAATATTCTTCATTGGACACTTTGACTGCCAGATGGAAAAGGCTAAGAGAAAATCATACTATTCTTGTAAGCTGTAACTCTGACACTTTTTTTCCTTAGGATTTATATTGCTTAATAGAAAAATATTCTTTTACCTCATAAGTATGGAAATGCTTAGATATAGCAGGGGTCATAGGCTTGTATTAGGTGTATATCATATGTATAGTACGCATTATAGCATTTTACGAAAAGTGCTTAAATATCACATGCTAGATTTTTTTCTTTCAATATGTGACCTTGGGGCTAGAAAGCTCAGTGGGGAAAATAAATGGTATCAATTCACAGACCTCAAAGATTTGTACGATTGACTTAGGAACAATGAAGATAATTATAAGTCTGGTGATCAGTTATAGCCAGAAAATAGCAGACTCAATTTCAACACCAGCAGGTTGGCTCTGGAGTGGTTTTCTAGCCAGTATACCATACTGCCTCCTCAAGGCCTTGGAATGTCTGCAAAGTAGATCACTTTTACGAGAATTAATTGCAATATGTAGAAACTGGGACCCAAAATAAATAGAAGGCAGCTTGCCCATAATGTTAAACATTGCCCTGCAGTTGTGATAAACTCTTTTCTACCTCCTGCCCACAGAGTAGGTATATAAGGAGGATGCCTGAGTGGGAAAGAGAGGATCCCTTATCCAGACAAACCCTCTGTACATAAGCCTTCCTCCTTCAGTTCTCCGTTAAGCATGTTTTCTGAAATGGTATTAAAACATCATTTCAATCTAATATGACCAGGTTCCTCAGGCAGGGATGAATTGTAAACTCAAACTATTCTAAAAATCTTTGCTTTGGATTAAAGAAAGTTTTCTCAAAGTCTATATTTAAAGTGCACTTTCATTAGTTCAGGTGATAAAGTTCCAAAGAGGCTATTAAGATAAAACATGCTTTTTGCACTTCAGAGATTTATAACTTAGTAGTTCTCCCAATTTGGCCTCAAAGATCAAGTTACATATTCTCTCCCTTCGTGCTTGATCTCAAGGCCCAAATTAGCCACAAGAGCACATCATACAAATACCACACATTCTGCTCACTTAAGCTGTCATTACTGCACTAGCCTCTTTTCTTCCTATGGCCAGGGAGCACTGTGTTTCATGCTTCTTTGTAAAATCCACTGTATAGCACAATGCCCTGTATTAAGAAGCAATTAATAAATATCTGATGATTATTAATGGTCTTATAACCCCTGAACTGGTTGCATGAAAAAGATACAATATAAAAAAGTACATATAGGGCCAGCCAGATAGCTCAGCGGATCATCTGCTTAGGCAGATGCAGGGGCCAGATCCCTGACCTGTTGCGCTGGCCCCACCCCCTGGGGTGCACTGAGACAGTGATTGAGACTGAGAGTAGTGGCACATGCCTATAATCCCATCTCTTGGGAGGCTGAAAAACAGGAAGAATCACAAGCCCTATCTTGTATTGAGGCCCCATACTAAATACATAAAAAAGTACATATAATGTGCTACTTTAGGTAAAAGAATGGCGTAATAGTTACGCACATGAATGTACAGATATTTGTGTATGTATGTGTTCTGCTTGTAAGTATATAAAGAAATACAGAAAGTATAGAAAGAAACTAATAAAAGTAGAAGGCAGGGGAATACAGTAGATGACAAAAGAGTGGGAGTCAACCTTTGCACCATATACTTTTTAATATACTATTTTGACTTCAGTAATTGAAAGCTAGTGTTTAAGGAAAGATAAAACTCCCAGGCCTGTATATGAATTCCCCTTATATCAGCCACTGCAGTCAATTGCCTGAACAAAGACATACAGGGAAAAAGGCCTCTTGAAAACAGACAAAGGGCAACATAAATGCTAACCTTACCGGATGTCACAGCATTTACAGAGGCTGGGTCTGGAGCATTCTGCTGGGCTCAGATCTTGGCTTTGCCATTTACTAGCTCTATAACCTTAGATAAGCACTTAATCTCACCATCTCTCAATTTATACTTAGGAATCATATAAAACTTGGTGAATGATGCATGCCTATAATCCCAACCCTTAGAAGGCCAATGCAGGAGGATTGCCACATATGCAAGGACAGCTTGGCTACATAGGGAATCCAAGGGCACCCTGAAATACATAAGAAGACCCTGTCTCGAAAAAAACCAACCAACCAAAGAAATACAAGTGCTGATCACAGGACTTAGCACACAGCCAATAGCTGTTATGTGCTTATATAATTATTTTTACTAGCAAACAAGCAAAAAACATGAACAAGAATGAGGAGAAAGATATGCACACTAGAGCTACAAACTTTCTAGGCACAGACTAACAGTGGTGCAGATGTGTACTTTCTCTGGGGTTATATCTGGTTATGACCTAGAGAGGAACTGGACCAACGTGAACAAAGATGCCTTGGCAAAAACACAAGCATGGGGCCGGGGAGATGGCTCAGTGGAATAAGCGCTTCCCTGGCAAGCACAAGGACCTGCGTTCAATCCTGGTTCTGAAAAAAACAAAACAAAACAAGCAAAACAGCTGAGGAGAGCAATAGAGAAGAATAGCTAAATGGAAAAATAAGTGCAAAAGGTGAATTAATATAAGAAATAGTGCTCAGCTTCACGCATGATGAAAGACATTTAAATTAAGGTATCATTTTCACTCATCAGACTGGCTAAAGATTAAAGGTTGATTACATTTGGTATACACATAAAGCCATAGGGAAATGGATCTTCATTCACTGTGAGAACTTTATTATTTATTTATTTATTTATGAATTTAGGACAAGGTCTACAGGGTGTACAGGGTCTTACTACATAGATCAGACTTGTAGTGATTCTTCTGTTTTCAGCCTCTCAAGTGCTGGGATTACAGGCATGTGCCACCACACCCAGTCTCAATCCCAGTCTCTGTGCCCAGGGGCAGGGCCAGCAAGGCATGCAGGGATCGAACCCAGGCTGCTGCACTCTGCCTCAGCAGGTGTTTTAATCCGCAAAGCTATCAGGCTGGCCCTTATGAGCAGAATTTTAAATCAATGCTTTTTTTCTTCAGAGAGGGAAATGATGAGAGAGAGAAAGTTATTCAAAACTTTAAATGTAAACACCCTTTAAATTCACAGTCCTACTACTAGGAACTTATCATACAGTAGTACAAAGATACACACACACACACACACACACACACATGACTACTCAATACAGAATTGTTCATAAGATCATTTGCTAATAGGTAAGGACTCAAGAAGGGAAGGAAAAAGAATTAAGATGCAATATATAGGGCTGGAGAGATGGCTTGGTGGAAAAAACACTTCCCTGGCAAGTGCAAGGGCCTGAGTTCAATCCCCGGTTCCACCAAAAAAAAAAAAGAGATGCAATATATACATAGCCCAACTCCCCATGATGAGCACAAACATTAGGTACTGCAAACATGTGTTAATAAAAAATTTAAAAATTATTCATAAAAGTAGAGAATATAGGAACTAAAATATCAATGAGATAATAATCTATAGAATATGCAAATGTGAAAACAATGTAATCATTCTTACTTTCTTACAAAAAATATTTACTGAGCATCTACTATGAGGTAGAGCATTATTCTAACAGCTGCACAGGGAGTGACCTAGTCAAAAATTTCTTCACTATAGCACACACATTACCATGGGGAAAGATAATACAAAAAGTAAGTCTGAGAGTTAATGGTAAGTGAGTCATTATTAATAGGGAAGAGGGATAGAAAATAATAGGGAGGGATGGTGAAATTTTCAACAGAGGATCTAAGCAAGGCATCAGAAAGAAGATGGCATTCAGTAAGGACTAGAAGAAGTAAGCCATAAAAGATCTGTAAGACTGTTCCAGGCAGAAAGAATAGCCCTGAATGAGATGGCTGGGGAGCACATCCTCATGGGGGAGGATAATACTCTAAAGAATAAATCAAGTCACTGAACAGAAAAGTATGATGGCATTAAGTCTCAAACGAGAAAGGATACACATGTACTCATACATGCATACACACAGGAAACATGACAATGGTCACTTCAGTGGATGGGACTTGTCTTTTATATCTTCCTTGTCATGTTTGAAAAACCATTTTTTCTAATCATCAATTTTGCATGAAAATAACTCAGTCAAAAAATTAAGAAGAAATTTTGTAATGTGGATAAATTAAGGACACCTGTCCTATCCATTTCTTCCAGTCTTAAAAGCTAGCTGGCACAATAGTCATGACCACAGATGAGCCCTTCTACAGTGAATAAACAACCCCAGTAAACATTTTCAACATAGGTGACATTTCATTTTCAGAAAGAAGATTTGTGTAATAGGAGGTTCACACAGTGGACAGGAATTGGCGGCAATATTCTAGTCCCTCGGTGTAGCCTAGCTAATGACCATAAAAAGCTGTGAAAGAGTCCACTGCCTGGTTTACTGTCTTTGCTCATTGTCAAAATATGTACTGATTTAATATGCTGAAGATCTTTCTTCTGTACTGGGGTCTGCAAAAGGAAAAGCACTCCTACACAAGGAAAGCACTAAGGGGGAAGATATGCCTGACATCATTAAGATGCCTGAAATGCCCCAGGAAAAAGGACAGGTTGCCTTTTAAATCCTGAATTACAGCACCCACAAAAGGTGTACAGCAATAATTCTCAATTATGGGCAGGCAGAGGAATGGTGAGGGTAGATGCCTAATCTCTTCTCTTCTTAAGTGGTACTAGCTGGCAAAATGAGCTGCTGTCAATGGTTACATTTATTGCTTTAGGCCAAGCCAACCCAGTGAAGTCCCAAATAAAAATCCCAAAGCCAACACAGTAAGTAAATTTCTCCCTTCCCCAACTCTCCTCCCGGTCTACTTTGTCATATTACATGATCCTATAAATGGAATACCTTATGTGGGTATTCCATTTATAGGAACTCCCTGCATCAGTTTCTCTGTTAACACTGATAATTATCTGTGTTATTTACCAAAGCAGCACAAGGTCACATAAAAAAATCAATGTCTTCAGTAGCTCTGTACTCTCAATATTATTTTCCCTTGCCTCTTTGGAATCTACTGCTACAGCTAAACTCACACTCTTCTGGACCATTAGTCTGTCCTCCATGGGAGCTTTTCTTTTTTTCTTCTTTCTGTGGTGATTGTTGTTACTATTGTTGTTGCTGCATTAGGGATCAAACCCAGGGCCACAAGCACGCTAGGCAAATGATCTCTCACTAAGCTACATCCGGACTCTTTGTACTTTCAGACAAGGTCTCACTAAATTGGCCAGGCTTACCTTAAACTTGAGGTCTTCCTCCCTTAGTCTCCTAAGTAACTAGTGCGTGCCAGTCATACTAGCGCACAGGATCCTTACTTGATGGGAAAATATGCTCTAGAATTTTCATTTTCTGTAGTTTTATTCTGTTTTTTGAAACTACATGTTGACAATATATAACAAATCCATTCATTGTGGAAAGTTAGTACATATACTGTGCGTATCACACAATCCTTTTTACTTCCCCTACCTTTCTTCCTTCCATCTCTCGATCCCTTTCCTGTCTTCAAAAGGTCTGCCTCCTTGCTTCCTATTATCATTGATTTTATTCTTTAAATTATTTACACCTTGGGGTTCTCATATAGTATAATCTCACACACACACACACACACACACACACACACACACACACACACACACATATATATATACAAATTCGCATATTCCTTATCCCCCTTCAGAGACTTTCTTAAGTTACAGTTATTTTCTCTCATTGCTGAGACCAAATACCTAACACCCAAAGTTAATAGGGGAAAGTTTTTTTAGCTCACAGTTTGTAGAGGTTTTAGCCCATAGCTACCTGGCTCAAAGGCAGGATGGCATATGGCAGAGAGGCAACCATTAATAGTGACAAAAGATAGCAAAAGCAACAAGGGAAGAAAGGCAAGGCTCTTTCTGTCCCTTATATTGTATGCAGGGTTTAGCACTCACACACTTAGTCCCAGCCAGAACTATGCCAAGCCAATCAGTGGACTGATTTACTAATCACATGCCCTCAATCCCAGCATCACACCCTATGGATTCAGCTACCTCTGAAAAGCCCTATGTCCACATGAGGCTGTGGGAGGATACCTTGACACAAGCCCTAACACCTCATTAGCAAAACTTGCCCAAAGAGTTATATATACCAGAGCTTAGCTAAAAACAGCTAGTGGGCTGAATCCTCCTAGCCATCTGGTTTGTTTGTTTGTTTTGCTTTTTTAATGTATTTGGTTGTTACAGGGTCTCACTACATAGCTCAGACTCATATGATCCTCCTGCTTTCAGACTCCACTGTGCTGGAATTACAGGTGTGCATCACTATTCCTAGACTCTGGCTGGCTCAGCCTGCCCTGGAGGCGGGGCTGGCATGGTATGTGGTGCCAGATATCAAACTGTAGTCTCTGCACTTGCCTAACCAGGCACTTTAGTCTGCTGAGCTATCTCGCTGACCCTTAGCCATCTGTGTTTTTGTAGATTAAGTGTTACTAGAATAAGCCACACACTTTCATTTAAGTACTATCTATCTGCTTTTACACTACAAATAGAAGTTGTATCAGAGATCAAATGACCTAAAAGCCAAGGATTTTTACCATCTGGCCTTTTGGAGAAAAGTTCTGGTACAGCTCACTGCCTCCATGTTCCTATTGTCCCATTTATCTTTTCTCCTACTCTGGTCTAGTGTCTCTTTAATACTTCTAGTAAAATTGCTTATTAAAGTCACCAAAACCAGGGGGCTGGGGAGTTGGCTCAGTGGAATAAGCGCTTCCCTGGCAAGCATAAGGGCCTGAGTTCAATTCCTAGTTCTGCGGAAAAAAAAAAAAAAAAAAAAAGCAATAAAGTCACCAAAACCAAAGGCCACTTTTCATCTACTACCTTCTCTACTACCATTCTCCTAACGCTGAATCCTTTTGGCTCTGTGACAACATCCCTTTCTGGATCTTCTGTTGGGTCTTGAGTTTTCCTCCAGTCCCCTCTGTTGGCTTTCTCTCCACTAACCAACCTCAGGGTTTTGTCCTATGCTCCTTCTCTTCTTATTACCAAGGATTCTTCTTTTCATTTTGCCATACTGAGGATCAAACTTGGAACCTTGAGCTTGCCAGGGAGGCTCTTATACCACTGAGCTGTATCTCTGGCCCTCTTTACCAAGGACTCTTGATCTGTTCATATTCTATAGATCCTTCTGGGATCTAGAAAAGCCCATGGTCCATTTCAGGATAATTCCCTATTTTACTAAAATACAGTTTTCAAAATATAAAAGAATTATGTACTTTTTTATTACTGCATTTATTAATACACTAAATAAAAAGATCTAGTCATAGATCTAAAAATTCTTTTCTAGTTCTACAGTAATGAAAATGTAGATACTATTTTGGGATCTCAACAACAACTGAAATGGATATGAGAATATTTGATTTCTATGGGTGACAAAATTACAAATAATATAAATATTATTTTGGCTTAAGGCCTCCATTCAAAATGGAAGAAAATGATACATTTCAGTCAGTGTTTAGTAAAAAGAAGAGATATCTTTCCCATTCTACTAGTGAATTCTACTAATGAATCTTTGTGAGGTTGCTGGACCTCAGTTCCAGGTTAAGAATGTCTTCACTAGAAGGTCTTAGACATTCCCATGGCTTCAGAACCACTACATGCTAAAGTCAACCTTGTTTGTTCTTTCAGGCCAGATTTCTTTGACTGCATTCAGACTTGTACATACAAACTCCTATCTGCCATCTCTACTTAGATATAGCACCAGCATCTCATACTAAAAAACCCATTCCTAAACTCTTGGATCTCCTTCCCCCAATTTTTTAGAGACAGGATCTTGCTGTGTAGTTCAGGCTGGTCTTCAGTTCACTATGTAGCCCAGGCTGGTCTCAAATTCAGTGATCTTCCTGCCTCTCAGTCTCCCAAGTGTTGGGACTGTAAGTGTGCACCACCATGCCCAGCTCCCAGCCCCTTTCTGATAACTCTCAGTAAATGGAGGACCAAATTCTAAATTGTTTAAGGCATACTCCTGAGGCAAACCTTAATACCACTTTCTTTTCCTAGCTTTCAATAAATCCTTTGGACTCTACCTCCATGCATCAAATGTATCCACCTCTTCCTATTCTCCACACTTCAGGCCACCAGTCTTTTGAACTGCTAAAACAATTTCCTAGATGGTCTTTTGCCTTCCCTTCATACTACCTCACCCATTCATAACACAATAGCCAATATTCTTATTTTAAAAACACAAGTAAATTTATGTCACAACCTCACTTAACAACTTTTCAATGGTTTCCCATAGTCTAGCCTGGAGGGAAATCAGCCTAACTGGCCCCTCCAACTTTATCTGGTGCTTTTCTCCCTCACTTTCTACCCTCCAAATAGTCATTCCATCCCCATAACTCACTAAGGTCTTTCTTACTAAGAGCTTCTGAGCACAGAATTACCTCTGCTTAAGTGCTCTGCCCTATGCTCCTAGAATGGCTAACTCAACTGCACCCATCAAGTCTCAGCTTAGATTTCGCCTTCTCAGACAGACCTTCCCATGATTACTCTACTTGGATACCCTGGGTGATCCTTTCATAGTACTTTCTTTCTGCCTTCATACCATCTTCCTTATCTCATAACTATATTTATTTGCTTACCTGTCTCCTCTGTTCTCTAGAAAAGAACACTAATAACAGCAAGGGCCGTTTTACTTACTACTGTGTATCTAGGACCCAGCCCTAAGTAAGTAGATACATTCAATATGTATTTGTTAAATGAATATGGTCCTTGCACTGAAAGCATTTTCTACATAGGGCAGTAGGACACACAAGACCTTCCTGAAAATTTTACCTGGTAGAGTAATGCCATGATATTGTTGAAGTTTTTCAATTAGTGTGGTCTAAAGAAATTATTCCCTGGGCTTCATTCTGAGAATATTCTAAGATAACTGGAGAAAATATGAGTAAATAAAGGGCATATATAGGAGTAAATAAAAGTAGATACACTGGTACCTTGGTTCATGAACCTGACTCTTTTCATGATTCTGGTCACAAACTGAATTAGAAGAACCAAATCAAATTCAATGGTTTGGCTCAAGTGTTGATCTTATGGGGAAATTTGATTTGATTCTCAATCAGTTCAGTTTGCAACTAGAATCACAGAGAAGACTGAGTTTGTGAACCCAGGCACCACTTATACAGAGTAACCAAAGAAACTTAGGGAATTCAGAAAATAAATTTGGTGGCTAAGAATGAAACACTATTAGCAAAGGAAATGTAAGCACAACATCATGAAATATCATCATTGAGGCCACAGGACAGCAAGATGGCATTAATGACTGACTACAAGAATTCTGAGGAAAAAGATGATACTTCTAAACTTTAAAAAGACAATAGGCTGAGCATGGTGGCTATGCCAGTAACTTTACACTTTGGAGGCTAAGACAGGAAGGTCACCACAAGTTTGAGGCCAGCTTGGGCTATATAGTGAGACCTTGTTTCAAAAAATTGGAAAAAAAGGGTGCTGGGGACCTAGCTCAGTGGAGTAAGTGCTTGGCTGGCAAGTAAAAGGCCCTGAATTCAATCCCTGGTACCACACATATACACGCAAAAGAATGACAACTGTAAGAGCCGGTCAGATAGCTCAGCAGACTAAAGTGCCTGTTTAGGCAGAGCGCAGGGACCAGGGTTTGATCCCCAAAGTGCCATGCTGACCCCACCCCCAGGGCATGCTGAGACAATGAATGAGACTGGGCGTGGTGACATATGCCTGTAATCCCAGTGTTTGGGAGGCTGAAAAGTGGAGGACTGCTATGAATCCGACCTATACGGTGAGATCCTGTAGGGCCTCTACTACATATATTAAAAAAACAAAAAAAACTTCTAACAGCAATCCCTTCCTCTGTTCTGAAATTACAATTAATCCCAGATTGTTCATTCTTCCATGTATTTTTCTCTAAAGTATTAGTTCTTTTTTTTTTTATTTTTTTATTTTTTTTTTTTTGTCTTTTTGAGACAGGGTCTCACTATGCAGTTCAGGCTGGCCTTAAGCTCACTTTGTAGCTCAGGCTGGTCTCGAACTCACAACAATCCTCCTGCCTCCGCCTCCCGAGTGCTGGGATTACAGGCATGCGCCACCATGCCCGGCTTAAAGTATTAGTTCTTTATCAATGCGGTCTTGCACCTCTGAGAACACTAAGCCACATCTTAAGACATTTTTTGGTTGTCACAGACAGGGGACAGGCTACTATTGGCACCTAGTGGGTAGAAACCAAGGGTGATACCAAACATCATGCGATGCATAGGAAGCCCCAACTGGTCTGATTCGCTAGCAAAGTTAGATCTCGAGAGCTACAAAGTGAGCTTAAGGCCAGCCTGAACTGCATAGTGAGACCTTGTCTCAAAAAGACAAAAAAATAAATAAATAATAATAATTTTAAAAAAAGTTAAGATCTCCTGCTCTAGAGGAGTATGTGATCCCTCTAGTGGAGTCATGAAATATAACTGCTGTACATATGGATCTCTTTGGGAGAATATAAGAACTGAAGAGGTGAAGTGAAGATAAAAGAGTAGGTAGGGAGATTTATTTTGTAAAATAAATTCTTATACTTTCTGAGTACTGTAAAAAATATACCAGTCAGGGCTAGCGATACAGCTCAGCAGCATAAGCATCTGCCTGGCAAGTGCAAGGTCCCAAGTTCAATCCCCAATATCCACATACACACACAAAAAAATCTATATCTGTATCTGTGTATATCATTATATAGTCAGTGTGGTTCATGAGTATGACTTTATAAGAATACTTTCAACTCATGGAACACTACTAAATATAAAAACAAAAAAACCTATGTTCTGGAATGCATCTTAAATTGGGAGTTATAAAACCTGTATTTTATCACTTCACATTGCAGATCCCAAACATAAGCTTTAAATTCTGAACTTCTATCCTCCTACAGAGAATGGGAAGATAATGTACCCTACCCAATGCACATAGAACTGTGAAGGTCAAATGAGATTATGTAGGTGAAATACCCTGCAAGCTATTAACAGCTATACAAACACATGTAATTATTGCTAAAGGTCCTAGCATTATGAACAAACAAGACTAGAAATGATACAAAACCTTTACTTTATTCCTATCCTATATTATGTATTTCTTATTATTGGCACTTTAATTGTTCTCTGTTAACTGTAATGAAATCTTCCATTAATGCTGCCTACTCTAAGATGAAAAATAGCTCAACATAAAGGCCTTATTATGATGAGGCAATAATTATTTAATGACTTGCACAATTATACCAAAGGTTAAAAAGAGGAAAACCTTTTTCTTGTATCACTTGATTTGCTACAAAATAAGTTGAGAAGAATTTTGCTCAGCTACATCTCAAAAGTAATGCTATGACTTGTGGCCTTAAAAGGAAAAGGATGGTAAAAGCATTCATCAATATGCAACATGCCTAGTTGAATTACCAACTTTTGTCTAACAGCTGGGTCATGTGAGCCTAAGCCAGAAAGCTGTCTCTTACTCATTAAATCATTGACTCATCAAAACAACACCTTCAGTATTCATCTCTTCGAATGGCAAAGATAGTCAATATGTAGGAGCAGCCAGCAAAAATGATTAATACTGAGTGTGTTATAAAGTTCTCTAGTTTTAGCAATTATGAGTTTAATAAGTGTGTGCAAGAGCTGAATGAGAGAGGCATCAGTCACCAGAAAAGAAAAAGGAAATCGTGGGTGTCTTACGTGATATACTTGTTATAGAGGATGAAGGCATGTTCAATGTTGCCTTCTTCAGAGTAAATGGATGCCATTCGAATAATTTCAACTCCAGAGCGGAAGTACCGACGGGGTGGAATGTCTTCATTCACTTCCACTGCACTGCCCAGCTGTGAAAGAGCCCTCACCCGGTCTTCGGGTGAAAGGCTCACATCTCCATGGTCAGACATCAGGACCAAGAAATTCTGAGACAGAAAACAGATGACATAAAACCATAGCCCACATCATAGCAGCACAGTTTAGCACAGAGTATTATATCTCCACCCTAAGAAGAAATTAGAGAAAAAAAAAAAAAAGCATGTCTGTAGCTCAGATCAAATAAGGTATTTCTTCAACAAGATGGTGGTGACTCCTTAGGAAGCCTAATTATAATGCTGAGGGGGCTGGGAAACTCAAAATCCACAATCCTTGTGCCATAGTTAAGAAGTACAAAGAATATAGCCGTATCAGGCCATGGGGGGATTCAATTCTACCCCCAAATGAGATATTCCCCCATTACTTCTTCTCTCAGCTACCTACTTCCATTTAACGCCCCCCCTACCGAACAGAGTACGGTAAACTTTCATGAGGATTGCTCAGGGACTTCAGTTTGTTAATTCTGCTAACCTAAGAGTAACTAACATTTTCTGTGGTATACTTATTCGTATTTGAATACCCCATTCACAGCCCTAACTCTGCTCACTAAAGCACAATACCAATCAGCCTGAAACATCATTGATTATTATTCTGGCAAGCTATTATTTTTTTTGTATTTTAGAGAAGAGTCTACAGGGTGTTCAGGGTCTCACTACTAGATCAGACTTGTAGTGATCCACCTGTTTACAGCCTCCCAAGAGCTAGGATTACAGGCCAGAGCCACCTCACCCAGTCTTAATTGCCATCTCAGCATGCCTCTGGGGGTAGGGCCAGCAAGGCAGGCCCAGGGATTGAAACCCCATCCCTGAGCCTGCTTGCAGGCACTTTAGTCTGCAAACTATTTAGATCTTGAAAAGGACAATTTACTCATCTTCAAAAGCCAAGCACTCTGAAAAACAAAAGGGCACAAAGTCATTTGCATTGAGAGAAGGGCATAGGGACACAACTCTAATCTGGGAGTTTTTCCTTCCCAGGTCCCAAGCCCCAGCAATTCCACAATCGTTGTCGATATTTTTGCTGTTAGAATCCATTCCTAAATTCCAATCAGACACCATCATTTTCTATCATCTCCAAAAAATGTCCGGGCATTTGATATGCATTGGATTATAGTACACCGTAATCACCACATTCTAAAATATAATTCATCTTGAAATTCGTGGCCCCAAGTCACCTGTCCCGTCTTTTCTGTCCATAAACTTGATTTCTCCTCAAATGCATTCAAATGTTTTCCTATCCAACTTTCCCCCAGGCCAATGCTATCTTTCGGTTTCTTCAATATTCAAGTTACATCTCATCCATAAAACTTGCCCCTCTGAACCCTCATTAACAATACAAAAACCATGGGGACTCCTGGGAAGCATGGACATTCTCTCTCCCACTAAGCAAAACCTCCCCAAGTTTCTTAACTGGTAAACCCAGTACACTCCATCAGAGCTAACTGAAAAGGGATGCTGTGGGCATCCCTGCACCCCTAGGGAGAAGCAAATGTGGGTCGAAAAAGGAACCCTTTTCCGGGCCCAGCAACTTCGCTGTGGAGACAGCATTGGGATGAGCAGAACTCTGCAGAAAGAATGTCGCATTCACAAACAAGGGAGGGTAGCTGGAAGGACTTAGGAGGGGGGTAATTCGAGGAGGCGTTGAAAGGAAGTAGCCGGAACGCGCGGAGAGGGCGTATATAGTACACAGGCGTCTGGCAACTACTCCAGGCGCCCTTTTTGAAGGCATTCAAACCCAAACTGTCAGTCCAGAATAAAATCATCTAAAGTTTTCGGGTCATTCAAACGCAGTAGGCAAGGAAGCGCCGGGCCAGGCCGGGTAGGCACCAGCCCGCGGAAACCCGGCTGTCAGGGGGCCTGGGGGCGGTGAGCCAGGCAGGGGACGCAGGGGACGACAGGGCTGCAGACCCCACATTCCGTGGCGGGTCCCCTCCGAGCCTGGCCACGCTGAGTCCCTGCCCCACCACATTCCCGGGACCCCTTTCCCCACCTTTCCTCGCAGTTGACACACGGAGCTTCCGGAAACGTCACGTCCGTGCCACGCCCACTCTCGCCAGCCTGTCAATTATTCCCCCAAGAGTTTAGGATTAGAGGCGGGGAGCAGGTGGGCGGGACTTCAGGCGGCACCTGCAGGAAATCCGGCCAATGAGAACTCAGTTCTACAGGGGCCCTCTTGGAAGAGGAAAATGAACCTGAAAGAAAGCAGAAGCCAGCAGCGACGGGTACCAAACACCAAGCTCATATTTGTTTTAAAAATTATTCTATGAGTAGAAGTTTTCTCTCAGCTCGCCCCTCCAACACACTCATGTAAATCTCACGCTCAAGAAGAGATTACTGATTCAAGTACAGCTGCAGACATGGAAAAACTAACCAGGTTTTGTCAATTGGGAGACTAAACCAAAAAAAAAATTCTATTTCAGGTTGTTTGTGTTAGGAATCGGAAATATTAAGCTATAGCTTTTATTGCTTAGAAAAGAACATAAGACTAATGACAAGAGCTAAAAATGTAACTGAGAGATTAACATTTAATGGTCACTGCAAAACCAGTGGAGAGGCAAAGATCTATGATATAGTTCTTGTTTTTAAGACCAAATTAAGGTGATTATAAACTCCAATTACAAAGTGGTACATTATATATTTGAGTATATACACATCTTCTTTCCAGGAAGGTTCTACAAGCCTGCTACTCATTCTTTCTTAGAAGACTTCATGTGTCACCACTCTGAAACCTTACGCTTTGCTTTAAAGGTCTGACTCTCTGGAAATAATTTTTCAAAATGTATCTGGGAAACTTCCTGTGAATTTATCAGTATGACGTTACATTCTAGATCCTGTTTAAAACATCAGTGTAGTATTATTTTCTCTACCAAACCAGCCTCTAGAGCTCCTGTTGTGTATGTTTCTCTTGGGATTCCCTGAGGTGATTTTGTGTGGTCATTAACTTTTCATACTCACTGTTGAAAGCACTTTTTAGATCATTGGTCTACCCCCATGCCCTCATAAGCATTAATGTGTGTGCAGTGCCATGGTCCCCTATTAACTCATGCATTCTAGCTGTAGATAAATAGATAGCTGTACACGGTACTATATCATGTACCCTATTATTAAAATGCCCTATACTCTCCTGTGTTGACTTCCTACTCAGCATATAAACATGGTAGGTTGTTTGCATGAAATTGATATTTTGGAGGTGCTGGTCACAGAGCCTACACTGTAGAGGTGGGGGCCTGGTAATATAGGAGAAATGTAATTCCCAACTTGCTAGATTTCAGATGTGCCAAATTTGTGTCCGCTAATGTCAAAGAATGAATTCCAAAGGAGGTTAGGAGTAGAAAGTGTTTACTGGAGAATAAGACTAGCTCCTAAAAAAGCCAGATGTAGTGGTGCATTCCTGCCATCCTAGTACTTGGGAGGATGAAGCAGGAGGGTTGCCTCAAAAGTTCAAGGTCTGCCTGAAAGAGACCCTGTGTCAAAAAAGAAAAAGAAAAAAGAAAAAAAAAGAATGGCTTCTGAGAGACCAGAGGAGTCTGACATGGCTTGCTTAAGTCATTTCTCTGAGAATTTATTTATTTATTTGGTACAGGGTTTTGCTCCACAGCTCAGACTCATAGTGATCCTCCTTGTCTTAGTCTCCCCAGTGCTGGGATTATGGGTGCGCGTCACCACACCTGGTTTCAGTGGCTGGCATGGCACAGGTTGGCATGTCATGTGATACAAGGGATTGAACTCAGATCCTTGAGCTTGCCAGGCAGGTGCTTAGACTGCTGAGCTATCTCCCTGGCCCTCTGAGAATGTTGTATAGGGCAAAGTCATAAGGTGGGTTACAATGTGGGTCATACTATAATAAAAAAGATTACAAGTATAGCCACTTAGCTAATATTGATTAGCTTTGGCTTATCTATGACTTCCAAAGCAAGAAAATTTGGAGGAAGGGATGGACCCACGTCTTCCAGTCACCCATCCAGTTGCCTGATATCTGCATTCAATGAACTGGTAGTAACAGTGTGGTGTCTGATACATTGTATCAACTTGAGTTGTCAAAAGCTTGGCTGTATCAGCTTGGTGATATGGAGTGGGGCCCCTCTCTAGGGCTGGGTGGGCCTACTCCAGAGTGATTCAACACAAAAATAGTATATGAAGAGGTTGGTAAAGGCTCCCACTCACCCCACTTCCTTGGAGGAGCTTGACTGATGCAGCCTCGCCACTTCGGAGGAGCTTGGATCTTCACAATAGTCACCACCCCTTCCTTGCGGGAGCTCCGGGCTTGATAGACACCACAGCTGCTGCTTCTGTGTGTGTGTGTGTGTGTGTGTGTGTGTGTGTGTGTGCGTGTGTGTGTATGTGTGTATGTGTGTGTTAGGGAAGGGTCTACAGGGTGTTCCGGGTCTCACTACTAGATCGGACTCGTGGTCATCCGCCTGTTTTACAGCCTCCTAAGAGCTGGGATTGCAGGTGCTCCACCACTCCCAGTCTCAATTGCCGTCTCAGCTCACCCCAGGGGCAGGGCCAAAATGGCATCTTCTGCTCTTCATTGTTTTCTGCCACCATGAACTGCTGCCATCAGCGGATTATGGACTGAAACCTACACTAACTGTGAGCAAAATAAGCCTTTCCTTCCTTAACTTTAAATGTCAACATTTAGTCCCTGCTACAAATAAAAAATAACCAAGACAAACAGTTACAGTATAGTCTCAAATTTCCATACTTAGGGATGTAATTCTATCCATAATGATTTTTAATCTTGAGGCCTTGCCTTTTGCAGAATGCTTTAGCTATATTTTCCGCCTCTCACAGACTTCCTTGAAAGCCCAGTCCCTCTCTGGATGTACATTAATTGTTGTCTAACTTAGCTGCCTAAAATACTGGCAGGAGCTAATACAAGTCAAAACCCAAGCTATTCTGCTCTTCCGTATTTACTATGTTCTAGTACTGGGTATACAGTAGTGCACAAATCCAGCAGCTGGATACTGTTATTATAGAAGGACTGTTATTATAGAGGCTGAGCTGGTAGGGTAGGGAGCAGGTTCAGATGTCTTCAAAATATCTTTTTTGTATTATTTAATTTAACACAGTAACAGAATTTGTTGTTGTTTTCATGGGATGGGGTTTTTCTATGTAGTCCAGTCAGGCCTTGAACTCCTAGCAGTTCTCCTGCCTCAGCCTCTCAAGTGCTGGGAGGCATGTGCCACTATGCTTGGCTAGTAACAAAATTCATATATACCCTAGATGTTATGATTATGATGAATAAACTTTAATGAGCTATAGCTGTGAGCACAAACATATAAGAGGTTTGTGTATAATCATAAATGCAACAATCACCATAATGTGTATGTTTCTGATGTACGCATGTTAAAAACTACTACGGTTTCTTAAAATAATGATTAAGAGGCTATAGAAAGCAGCATCTAGTCCTTTTATTGTGGGAATTTGTAAGTTGATCAGAATTTTTGGCATCTGGGGCAGGTGTCAACAGTCTTATTTTTCTAAGGACCAGAAAAAACAAGCAAGAAAAAGTTGGTCAAGAACATTTGACATTTTTCATTTCTAGCTTAACAGGAAAAGCTGAAAATTAAAGCTCAAAAAATCCTGGTACATTATGGGCATAACTGAGGAAAACATCTTATCTATACTTGCCCCACAGGCTAATGGCCAAGAATTGAAGGTATCTCATCATCAAGTAGGTTTCAGCTGTTCACAGGCCAGGATAGAAATTGAGGTGACCTTTCTCCCTTGTACCTCTACACGGCTGTGAACACTTTTCCCAAGCATAGCAGCCTCCAGCTGATCTTTTTCAAACTTCAATGTCATAGTCTTCTTCATTCCTGCATACACATTCCTGGGCAGTATCAAGAAATTAGAAGCTGAAGTTCTTACCTTGATTTGTAGCATTAGGATCTAAAATACTTTTAAAAATACAGCAGGAGAATAGCCACAGGTTAATGGCCAGCTGGGGCTATGTAGTGAGTACAAGGCCATCTTATGTGGCAAGACTTTGTTTCAGTTAAATAAATAGATAGACTCCTAGATAAGCCTTCTGGAGGAACTAAAAACAAGGAAGACTCTAGGTAGCTATCATTTACCTACTTTGTACTCCTATGATAAATACCATATCCAGAAGATCAATTCATTAGTATGGGAAAGGCATCCAGTCTTATCTAGTACAATGCACAGCAGACCACTGAGTTATGAACTCAATTTGTTTCCAAGGGCTAATTGTAACTCAAGTTGTCAGTTGAAGGCTCAGGCTCCTCTATATAGCTTCAAAGCCTCTCTCCTGTATACAGGCAGATCTCAGTGTCCTTAGACATTAGCCCTGGGTTTCTCAACCCCATACAGAAAAGGATCTTGTAGTGTTCCTTCCAGAACTCTTTAAGGCTTGCATTTTTATCTGAGATAATGTGTAAGCACATGTGGTCAGCATTGAGGTAATAGCTCAAGACTTTGGTCATAAATGAAAGCTAAAATTCTGGTCATAACCCAAATTATTTGTCAGGCCGCCATAACTCAAAGGTCTACTACATTTTTTATGCCAGCATCTAATAATCTTTTTAATTAATTTTTAAAAAAGGAAAATCTGATTTTGTCTTAACTGAATTAAAAACCCTCCTGCGACCCCATCCCCCAAGGCATTTGGAATAAAAATGTAAATTCCCTTCACTATATTGTGGTGATTCAGCCCCCTGCTGCCTTTCTGACCTTTTCTCCCCCCTTTCTTTGCTGCTTATTCTCCAACCATATTTGTTGTTCTACTCAAGACCATAGCACAGATGTTTCCTCTTCCTGGTTGGCTGGTTCCATCTTGGGCATCCATCACGAGTTTCCACTTCACTGGTTCCAATCACAGGCATTGATGTCTCTGTTTGCATGACTTCCGTGAAGAGAACTATGACCACTACTCTACTACCCTTTAGCAGTTGGTGCTGTTTTCCCTTCATAGTACTTATCACTTATTATTATTTGGGTTGTTGATTGTCATTCATTACCCACTGGAAATACAATTTGCAGTAAGACAAGAGAGGTTGTTTTGTTTTGGCTTGCTTCCACCTCTACTGCCATGGTCTCCTAGGCTTTTGATCCCAGTTGACACATTCTTTAGTGTTCAAGTATTGTTGACACAAGTTGTTGTCTCACTGTCCTCAAAACAAAGTACAGGTACAGACTAGTCTCCGATAGTGGTGGCTGAGATTAACAATGAAAAACTGGCCATTATATTCTTGGGACCACGTCTTCCCTACAAGGCAGCTAGAGCTAGAAGCAGAAAGTCTCAAGGCCAAATGCCTTCATTAACCAAGTAAATATTTGTTGGGTATCTACCGTGCTCAGGAATCTGTATCAATGGATGGATCTGTATGTAGCTCAGAAAAAGTCTGATTGTGTCCACATTTGAGAAAACCAGTCATTTGAGAACTAGAGCCCTGGGAGAAGAAAGTTTTATTTAGTAGCTAGAAACCAGAGAAGTGGGTGCTTTACTTGAAAATCAACTTCTCAACTCTAACGGGTTGAAGAATTACAGGTCATGTATATGATAGAATAATGTCTCTTTGGGGGGAATGGCAGAGCTCTTCCAGGAACTCAGGTACCAACTCTTTTCACTACTATTATGAGCTGGTGTTTCCAATCATGATGGCTGGTAGGTATCTTTAGTCCAAAAGCAAAGGCCACAAAGAAGACAGATACAATAAGAAGACAGAAATGCCAGCCTTTTCATCTTGTTCCAGTCGCCTTATCAGACATCTGCAGGCCCAGAAGAATCTGTTTTCAGCAAAATTGGCCTTCAAGTCCCTG
>PVKA01024321.1:16740-34511 GCA_004027165.1 Ctenomys sociabilis | reverse complement strand
TGTACATTTGGGGGGGTTGGCAAGCATGGTTACAGAAGCTAAAAGTGGTGAAGGGGGCATGGGACACAAGCCCATTGGTTGGAAGCTGAGGTAACATGCAGTGGGCGGCCTGAGGGCCATTATAATCTTATCTATGTTGCAAGGCATGGATGTGGGAAGGGGCTTTTTGTATTGAAGGGTCTTATCTATGCTGTAAGGCACGGATATGGGAAGGGTGGGTGGTGGGAACCAAGGGTTTTGGTCAGCAAGAACAGGAAATGTTTGTACAGAAGGGACAGAGAAGAGAACAATCAGGGGGTCTTGGATGGGGGGGGAGGTGGTGGGGGTCAAACGTGGGTCAGTTTAAGGTGGCTTGGTTATTACAATTGGGGCTATGGCTGGTTAGCAGTGCTGGAAGAATTGACTATGGGACTCTTGAGAATGGAATATATGCTTTTTCACACTGTGAGATAGGCCTAGTGATAGAGTGCTGCAGTTTAACTGTGTATTCCCAAAATGCTGCTATGTTGAAGATGTCTCCAAATCTGTGTTTTGGGGAAGCGCACAGGACTTTAAGAGCTGAGATCTACTGGAGTTCCTTAAAGCAATTGAATGTGATGCTCAATGGTGTGGTGAGACCCAGCTCACTCTGCTTCCTGGCTGATGAAGCGACTATTGTGCTAATTTATTCTTGATCACTGGTGTCTAATCTAGTCACCAAAAATTCAAGGTAATGGAACTGTCTGATCTTGCATAAAGAACTTCCAAAACTGTGAAAGGAAATAACACATTTAGTTTAATGTATGTAAGTTCATTTCCTCAGGTATTTCATCATAGTAACAAAGCTGCCTAATAAAAACAATGATTTTTCCTCCCGATGTGATTATAGTTTAGCATTTAAAAGAAATTGCATTTCAATATGGTGTTTCTCTCTCCCTTGGCGTGCATGTTTTCTCACAGGAAGTATGTTGCAATCCTCATCTTTGTTCCCCTATAACTAATGTGCTCCCCACCCTATACAGTACAGCTTTTTTTTCAAGATGTTTTCTTTTCCTTTAGTTTTCTGTGTTAAAGACTTGACAGGAAAGAGCAACCCTGACTGTTTATTCTCTCTCCTAGAAATGGGCTAAGTTTGGAGAGTGGAATCAGCGGGAGGCAACAGTAAGCAAAGGATTTAATGGGGAGGGGAGGAGTTATGGTCTTGAATTCAGGGGCAGAGGGAGAGTGGTCATTTTTCTTGGGACGATTGTGCAGGTGAACACAGTTTGTTCTGTGGTTTCCCGCTGTGCCTGTCAGTGACAGGTTCACTCAGTGGGTGTAACACTGTACACTTTGAATGTACATCTGAGAGGTGAGAATTGCAGTATTTTTCCAATCTGGGGTTTTTCTGCACTTTCTAGATTTGCCATTGTATAGCTTCAAATATTTCTTCTACTTTGTGTTCCTTTTCTGGTGTTTTGGCTCTATGTGTGCTACACATTTTGAAATCATCCCACAGATAATTCTGGCTGGCATTTTTAGTTTCATTCTTTTTTGACCCTACATTTTAAGTTATGAAGTTTCTATTTACTCATCTCAAGCTTTCAAGTTCACTTATTTTTTCTGTGCATAGGTCCCACCTGTCAATGAGTGTGTTCATCAGAGATACTTCATCTGTGCTAGAGTATATTTGCTTCTTTCCTAAAGTCTCTATCTACCTGCAATCTATATATGTTCCTGCAGTAGTTTTTCAGTTAAAAATTTTAAAATAGTATCTATACAATTTAAATTTCCCTGTTTCATATGAATATGGTTCTGATAGTTGGTTTCACTATTCAGGTTTTGTCTTATTTTACCACTTTCATGATTTTTAAGTCCTCTTACACACTGGACATACAGTAAAAACTGGATAAAAAATCTTAATATGCGTATTGTTGCTCTAGCTAAGAATTTGATTGTTATTAATTGTTGTAATTGTTTAAAGAGGCTTCAAATTTCTGTAGTGCTCTTCATGTGGAAGCTCTTCCTATATATTTTGAGCTTCAATAAGAGCTCCTTTTCAGAGAAAAAAAACATAATTTCCTGTCCTTCGCTGGAATCCTGCTGGATCAGGATAAACTTATGGCAACTTGCATTCTGTAAGTGTCTGAATGGACTTGATTCTTTTGTCAGGCTTGCCATCAGGCTCCATTGTTTCTTTCAGCTTCGCTTGTGTCTCTAGTGACACAGAAAGAACAAAGGGGTGGACTTGGAAATGTCCTTACTGCTGAGGTAAGGTAAGTGACCATTATTTTTCACTGCAAAATAGGTCTTTGTCATAAAAAAAGCTCTTTCACATGACCGACCTAATAATAGAGAAATTTTCTTGGATCTTTACCATGGGAACCAGGTGGCATCTCTGAAGGAAGAGCTTATAAAAATACTTCTTGCCTACAGAGCTTTTCACATTGGTATTAGCCCAGATTAAACCTCAAACAATTCTCAAAATCACAATGTTAATGTTTCTGCTTCTTTAGAATTCTATAAGTTTATGATTCTCATGAATTCTAGTTCAGATAAGCAGATCTTTGTTCATGTATTCTTTAAGATGCAGCTTGCTTTCTAAATTGCAAGAAGTAGTTGACTTCTATGAAATTAAAGTTAATTTTCTGAGATTTCTAAGAAAAGTCATTAACTTTTAACTTCAATTTTACTTACTGTATCAATGGGACATTTTTCAAACACTACATTTTGAGTATAAACCATAAATATTTGCTTTGAATTTTAATTTTTCTCATTAATATTGGCATCTTCTGCATTTCATTTATTTATTCAGATAGGCTTTAAATTTCCTTAAACAGTATACACACAGCTATTTGATATGATAAATTGAAATGTTTGAGTTAATTTATGTGTAAGCTCAGTATTTATCATTTTTAATTTTAGAGAAATTAAGCCATTGGCAGCTATCTATGTTGAAGTTACTTCTCTTTGAAGGGAATCTGAGTTTTAATTTCTTTGAGTTCCTTAAGGGATTATCAACCTGCAGGCAGTTACAATTAATTTTGTGGACTTCAACTTCCTTGGTTTCAAAGTACACAATATTCTGTTGTACCATTGCAAAGGGCATCTTCAAAGTTTAGCTGTTGGCTTAGGCTGTAAATCCTCTGTGATCTACAGTCATAAAACAGGTATTTTTCCATAGTACCCTTGGTGTTTGCATTTCATTTATAGTCATCTTTATGATCCTAGTTCATTTGGTTGAGATCGTTAGGGATTTCTCTCCATTTCCCATTACTTCAGCAAAAGTAGTTAATTCTCTAACAGCATATTTGTGGGAGAAAGCTAATGTTTGTTGCAGTGCAACACTTTGTATTAATGTCTATCCCAAAATCTTATGGAAACTCAATTCTTTCTCATCTGTTTCATGTTCTCTATTTTTTTCTCTTCATAATAAAATAAAAATGGACCACCAAGGCCTCCAGTAGCATCTGATAACAAATTTATTTCTTTTAAACTTCTTTTCTGTTTTCTCTGTCTTCAGCATTCCTCCCAATTGATTTGGACCCTTCTTTATGAAATATCTCCCTTTGTTTGTTTCACTATTTATATATTTATCCTCAGTAAACTTTATTATTGTCTATATGCTAAGTAATTGGATGGGGGAACAAAGGGAGACAAAAGGGATAGAGAGATAGAGAGAGAAAGAGAAACAGAGAGAGAGAGAGAGATAGAGAGAGAGAGAGAGAGAAAATTTGCTATAGATTTAGGTACTATGGTGAATTTTTCTCCATTACTTGAAAACAGTATCTATGTCAATTACTTAAAAGCATTGTCCCCTGTGTTTCAACCTATTTTATTTCTTCCAACTTCCACTGTATATTAACTTTTATATGCATTGTTTTTAAATGAAACATGTGCTAAATATTTAAGTAAAACGCTTGTCCATTGTTTTATACTAGGCCCCTATAGCCTTCAAATAGATCAAATTTTCAAAAATCATATTGGATTTAGCATATATGCTAAAATGTTGTATTACCAGCCAGAAAGTGCATCATCTCTGCTAGTTCAGAAGAGATTGCCATATTTCTTATCATCCCCTTTCAGTGGAGAGAAATATGAAGTAGCCCATGCTTTAATTCTTGCATGGAGAAGTTCATCTGTAGTATCCGCATGCGATCCATGCAGCTACTTTTCTATGGCTTTGTGTTCTATTCCAAAGGCAGAAACTTTGAAGCAACCAATCAGCCTTCTGCTCTTTGGTTCCGCCTTCTTCAGTTCAGTCATCCACTGTTCAGGGAATAAACTACTTTGGCTGTATTCACTGAATGTCCATGCTATTTTATGGAATAGCATGCTACCTGAATCTAGAATTACAAAGAAGATCACATATTTAAATAAAATCTGTTGTGATTTTTTGGCATGCCCTAAAACTAGAAATTCTTATGACCAGAAGGAGCACATCTCTTAGCTTAGCATGGTGCAGTCCTGAGATAATTGTGTTGTGTTCTCAGCTAAGCACACAGTTCCTCACACACATGTTCTTCTCACAAAAGCAATTTTGTTGTTCCAGTGAATTCTAAAAGTTACCACATGGCACCACTCTTTCTAGCCACTTTTCTGTCATCTATGTTTTTGCCCCCCCTTTTTTGTATTTAGTACGGGATTTACAGGGTCTCACTACATAGATCGGACTCATAGTGATTCTCCTGTTTTCAGCCTCCCAAGGGCTAGGATTACAGGCGCATGCCTCTGTGCCCAGCCTCACTCACCATCTCAGTGAGCCTCATGGACAGGGCTAGCACATTGTCCTGGGGATCAAACCCCAGCCACTGCGCTCTGCCTAAGCAGGTGCTTTAGTCCACTGCGCTATCTGGCCAAACCATGTTGTTTTGTCCTTTTTGAACACTACATTTTTTTGCCCAGTTTCACATTTCTCCAAACTTTTGGACATGCTCTAACCTAATAGATATTGTTAGTCTCTGAGTTCACCTTCTTTGTCTCCTTCACATAGCAAAATATCTTTATTCACTGTCGCTTTCTAGTCTTCATTCCAATGTTAAATTACTTTTCAAGAGCTAACCTATTTAAAATTGTCTTTCCCAAATGCTTTATATCATTCTCCTTAGATTTATATTTTTTGGATCTATCATCATATCATAATTATAAGTTTTATTCATTTATTTAATTTATGCTTTTTGCTACACAAGCATACTAAGGCAGCAGGTTTCTTGTCTTTGCATTTATTATTGATGATACAATTCATACTATAGTTTCTAAAATATATTAGGAGCTCAATAGTTCTATGTTTATTGAATAAATGTATTAAGTGATAAATTCTGTTTAAGCTCCATTCTCTGTCTCTCTCTGTGTCTGTTTCTGTTTTGTGCTTTCCTTCTGTTTTTCTTTGTCTCTGTGCCTCTCTGTTTCTCTCTGTCTCTGTCTCTATCTCTCTCTCTCTGTCCTTAATCTCATCAGAAAGCATCCTTGTATTAAATCTTGGGAAAAAATAAAAGCTATGTTTCCCACATAGACAGTTAATATAATAGTCTGACTCATGATCCAACTTGCAAACAGTGGCATGTCCAAGTAACAACAACTGATAAACACTGAATAATAAACATACAAAGGAGCAGGACTACATGAGCAGAAGTGCAGAACTAAAAGGACTAAAGCGCATTTTCTTAGACAATAAAAGTAGACTTTTCTATGGCAGGTTCTGCTGTCCAGAATTTGTGTTTTAAGTTGTGGCATCTAAGGCTCAGTAGTGGGGCTATAGAAACTTTCATCGGAGTTCTTACTATTTTCTTTGGTTGGATTTCTTCATCACGCACACTTAAGTAGCAGATATAAAAATAAATTGTAGACAACAGAAGTGATTATTTTCAACCCCCAGTCACAATCCTAATAATGATTTTATTTTATACATATAAGTTATTACAAAGGCTTTTTATACAGTCTCCTTGACAACACCACTGCTACTCCCCTTCCCCCTTTATCCTTGACCCCTTTCCCCAAGTGCCACATCACTTGCCCCCATATTTCCTAGCATCTTTTTTTTATTTTTCTATTTGCTTACATATTTTTTTTTCATTTGAAAAAAAAAAACATACTACACTTAATTTTCTGTTTCTGGTTTATTTTATTTAACACTGTTGTCTCAAGGGTCATGCATTTTCCTGAAAAGGACATGAATTCATTCTGTATGATTCTATGAAACTCATAGATACGTATGAACACACTCTATGCACTTATCCATTGTGGGCATATGTCTGTGTTCTGAAGCTAGCTATCATGATTCATGCTGCTATAAACATGGGTATATGTGTGTTTCACCCTAGTATGATGTGTCTCTCTCTTGTGAATAAAATAAGAGAAGGCTGGGTGAATCAAAGTGATTTCTAGTTTTAGGTTTTTAAGGAATCACCATACTGATTTCCACAGTGGCTGCACTTCTGTGAACACATTCATTTCATTTGCTTGCTCTGTGTTTGACCAAGGTCTTTGTTGTTGGGGTTTAATTTTATTGGTATCTTTACATATTATAGATATTAGTCCTCTCTCAGAAGACGAGCTGGCAATGTTTATTGCTCTACAAGCTATCTTTATGTTTCTTTGGCTATACAAAACATTTTCAATTTAACTTAATTACCTGCCTGATGGTATTATTGCCTAAAATTTTGAGGGTTTACTCAGGTAGTCCTTGCTGTGCCAATGAATTTAAGTGCTTCACCTATACTATCTTCTAGAATTTTGAAAAAAAATTCTGTTTATATCTAAGTCTTTGTTCGATTTTAATTTAATTTTCATATAGAGTGAGAGATATGGGTTTAGTTTCATTCTTTTTTTGTGGTACCAGGGGTTGAACTCACTGGCTTGTGCTTGCCAACTGAAGCACTTATCCTGTGAGCTATCTCCCCATCCTCTAGTTTCATCGTTCTGCATCGGACAGCAAATTTCTCTAGCACCACTGCTTACAGGCTGTCTTTTGGTCAAAGAACTGATGACTGAAGGTGCATGGGGCTGTTTCTGTGTCTCCTATAATACACTTGTGTTCTACATGTCTCTCTTACCAATGCCATGGTGCTTATTTTTTACTTTTACCTTAGTTTCATAATATAATTTGAAATTTCACATTGTAACATTTCTCACTTTACTTTTATCTCAGAATTACTTTGGGTATTGAGAGTCACTTCTGCTTTGCCATCAATTTATGATTACTTTTTCTAGTTTTGTGTAGAATGTTAGTATTTTGATAGAAATTAGATCTTTTGATAATATGGCAATTTTAACAATATTGTTTCTGCTAATGAATAATCTTATTCCCTTGAGTGAAGTAGCCTAAGTCATACTAAAACTCATTTGTTCTTGGAAGATAGTTTTCATTTTCGCTCCAATAGAACACCCACTCTAAATCCAATCATGTCTTAAAGATAGAATTTGTGATAGTAAATATTCATTTATTTAATAAAGAGCTACATATTATTTTTGTCTCAGTTACTCTTCTCTCATTGCTGGGACAAATACCTGACCCCCAAAATGAAGGAAGGAAAAATTTATTTAGCTCATAGTTAATGGAAACTTCAGTCCATACTGGGCTGGCTCCAAGGTGAGTGGCACATGGCAGAGGGCCACCTTCCGTGGTGGCAGCAGAAAGCAGGAGCAAAATGGAGAAGCAGCAGCCACAGTAGCTGTGGAGAGGAGCCTGTCTCTCTGGCTCCCTTAAATTGCATTCAAGCTCTCTGAACAAGGCTGGAGCAGTAGTACTGCAGCCCATAATTACAATGGATGATGATGAATTAATATTAAACTTTAGAAGTCCTCACCCCATGGCTTTATGAGGCTTTGGGGGAACAACTAGACACAAACCATAGCAATTTGTTCATTTCTTGACAACTTAGAAAAATCCAGCCTCTTCTTGGTGGCAATCTTCAATTCAGAAAATTAGATAGATTTAGAATTTTGAATCTTCAATAGTGAAGAACAAAGGCCAGGGAGATAGCTTTGTGGAATAAGTGCTTTCCTGGAAAGCACAAGGTCCTGAGTTTGATCCCTGGTACCACCAATAAATAAGTAAATAAATAAATAAATAAAAGCAAAGAATAAAATATACAGGGAAATCAGGACTGATGTATGTATAAATGCAGCAAAATCATATACATTGACAACTATGCATAGCACTCTATCTGTGATAAGATAATCAAAAGTTCAATTCCAGGCAGTCTTCTATTATTTTTTTATTATTTTTTTAGATAAAATATGTTTACTTTTTCAAGGATATGATAGATATAACATTTCTTAAGGGGGCTCAAAAATTAAGAGTTCTTTCTTATTGTTATTTAAAAATGTGCACAAGAAAAAAATCTGTTGCTGGCTGAATTATACAACGAAGGTTAAATATCAGAATTGAATGTTGTTGTTTTTTCATAAGATATTTAAAAATATTGGTATATATTTTAAGGTTAAGTAACTTTTAAAAATGTTTTTACTCTTTCACTGAATTAAGGTCTAAATTAGTTCAGCCCATCTTTGATAACTTGGTGCATCAAGGGGCCTCTAATTGCATCTAACATTTTTGCTTGTCAATACAATGATAAAGTTTGCAAGTAGATTAGGGGAGATGCTTTTAGCTTTATACTTTTCCTGAGCAAAGTTTTTCTAGTTTCATAGTATACTTGCTATTTTCATTTTAACCTCCTTTGCACTAAAACACTCAGCAGGAAGAAATAAACTTTACAAGATGGGCACACTTAAGGTAAATCTCTAGCTTTGTTAGTATCTTTCATTTATGGTGAAAGAACTGAACACAAGGAGCACAGAGACTTTTGTGACCTACTAACATTGTCAATAAAAGTAAAACCAAAGTTTTATGTAGGATGAATATTTTTTCCTTGACACTGTCTGCCAAAGCCAAAGCTTCTATAAGTATAAATGAAGCAATCCATCCTCTTAGGCACAAGTCACAGTCCCTTTTCTTTTATTTAAGGAATCATTTTTAGGTTTCATACCTGATACTAACAGTATTAATTTCTTTCCTAAGTGTATAGTGATAAATTATTACTTGATTTATGTTGCAAACCTTTTTATTTGCAGTGAAAACATATTATAATTTTATCAAAAAGTGTTCAGGATATTTTCAAAGAAAAACATCAGATAATTATTTTATGTTTCCATTTGCATTGGAGCTATGGGAACCAAAACCATTAATGTTGTAATTGTTTATTTCTCCATTTTGACTTCTTAAAAGTTATGTGTTGATTGTATTAGTCAGACATATCAGACATGAATTCTGCTTCAACAATTTACTGAAGGAGTAAACTGTTTTAGGTCTACTGTTCAACTTTTGGCAAAATCACTAAAGTTGGAAGATGGCTCATCTCATCTCTGTCTCCAAAGGTCTATGTGCAAGATCTGGGTCTTCCAAGTAACAGTGTTTAGGTCATCCAACCTTTAAAAGGCAGGCCCTACTACAGTGTGGCTGGGACACTACTGTTCCTGCAGAGGATTAATGCAGTTCTCAAAGGATTTAAAAACAAGTTTGGTCCTCAAATTCCTCTTGCTTCCGGACTTGTCCAGTCCAGCACCTACATGACACCATGCACCAGATTGTGGTATATCATATGAGTAGAAACCAGACTGGTCGGTCCACCCAATCTTGTGTTTTCATCCTATAAAACTGAGCTCAATAACATTTTCTTTATAAAGTACCTCATTCATGTATTTTGTCATACCAATGGAAAGAAACTAAGGTACAATTTAATCTTCCAGCATTTAAATTGAAAAAAAATTAAATTAGAATTTTTTTTCCATGACTTAATAACATCATAGCTAAGTCTATAGAGGTATAGATAGATACAGATATATTCAGGATGCATATAGAGACAGACACATAAATATATCTATTTTTATATCTATCTATTTATATATCTATTTATATGGTTTTAAATACATCAGATACATAAGAAATACCTAACAAATTCTCTCTGTTATACTATAATATATTTTACAAAGTTAAACATATGAGAGAATGAAATATTTGTTAATATAACTTTTATTACTGTTGTTTTATTACATTTTATCAATTATAGTGATATGAATCTACTTATTATTTTATGACTACACAGTGATTTTTTGATTCCTTCTACCTGCATCATTGTTGTTCTTTTGACTATTTTTCTAATGTCATTATTACTTGCTGTATTGCTAATAATTCATATCTAATGTTCTGTAATCTGTGGGTTTTCTTGACCAAAATCTCCGTAGTGTTTTTACTAATATGAGCTGTAAAAGGAACTATTATAGTTATTTTAAATGTCCTCTACTGGTGGTGACCCTCGTTAAACTACAAAAGGACTCGTGTATGTTGTTCTCATTTCTGTAACTTGAAGAAGTTGAATGCTGTATTCAGATGAGTGATAGATGATTTTATTGCTTGTATTTGTGCTTACAAATCAATAGTATTCTTGTCTAAAGTATTCAGTGTTCTAAATCTGTGCCTTTTTCTAATAGTTGCCTAAAAAGCCTATTAAGAGTTAATGAGGTGCTGAGAGGAGAGCCTGGTCTCCGACCCTACATTTCAAGCTTCATTTCATGGTATCTATAGTATTTAATGGTATATGAGGAAGTAATTTGACTGAATGTCAGAGTAATAGAACATCAAGCTTTTGTGCACTGTACCTTCTCCTGAAGGAAAACACACATTATTTTCCACTTAGGACAATCAGGACGATTTTCTCTTTTTGGAGAAATTGTGAATGTTCTGTCATACATAGAATTTGAATGGCGCAAAGCACAATTTTCTTTCTTCAGGTTGAAAATGTAGCGCTATGGTTTATTTCTCGACAATAGACATTCTTTCTGGGGTGAGATGGAATCTCAGTGTTATTTTAATTTGTATTTCTCAAATGAGCAATGATGAACATTTTTCTCATGTATTAATTTTCCATTTGTATTTCTTCATCTGAGAAATATGCATTCATCTCAAATATACATGTTTGGATTGGGCCTTTGAATTTGAGTGTCTGATTTTCTTCAGTTCTTCACATGTTTTAAGTAGAAGTCTTTTGTCTGAGGCACAGTTGGCAATTATTTTTTCCTACTCTGTGGGTTTTCTTTTCACTTGGTTAGTGATTTCTTTTGATGTGCAGAAACGTTTTAAAAAAATGAGAACTCAGCGTTGATTCTTTGTAGTACTTCCTGTGAAGTGTGCGTTTTGTCCATGATGTCTCTGCCTACTGTTATACCTTAAAATTTTCTACCTGCTTTCTCATCCAGTATATTTAACTTTTCCGTTTTGATAGTTACACCTTTGATCCATTTTGATTTTAATTTAGTGTATGGTGATAGATATGGGTTTAATTTTAGTCTGCGGCATGTGGAAATCTAGTTTTTTCAACCCCACTTTTTAAAGACATTTTCTATCAGTGAACATGTTTGGCTTCATTGGTACAACTATTATGGAAATCAATCTAAATATTACTCAAAAAATTAAAAAAGATTCCACTTAATCCATCTATTTTCCTCCTTGGAATCTTCCCAAAATAAAACCATCATAATATATTATATGAACCTCCATTTTTTTACAGCTTAATTTGCAATCATTGGAAACCACCTAAATTCTTATCTACTGACTATTGGATAAAGGAGATGTGTTTTTATATAATGTTCTTATATCATTCTTTTTGCCCAAAAGGGTACACCTGAAGTAAGTTGATATACATTTGGACCATACTCTTAAGTGAAATACATTGGACACATGCTCCCATATATTGCATGGTTTCTCTGGTGTGAGAAATGAAACTATAAGTTATGGCTTAAATTCAAAATAGATATTGTGAAATGAGAAGAAAATGTTCAGGGGCCAGGGAGATGGCACTGTAGAGTAAGCACTTCCCTGGCAAGCATAAGGGTCTGAGTTCAATCCCCAGTTCTGCCAAGAAGAAGAAGAAGAAGAAGAAGAAGAAGAAGAAGAAGAAGAAGAAGAAGAAGAAGAAGAAGAAGAAGAAGAAGAAGAAGAAGAAGAAGAAGAAGAAGAAGAAGAAGAAGAAGAAATTGTTTAAATATGAAGGGGAAATAGGGAGAAGAGAGGGACAGGAAGAAAAAGAAATGACAATACAAGGAACAAAATGGAAAGAAAACTTTGTAAATTATATCAGCTATAGTTACAAATTCCATATGATAAATGTTATTATCATGTGTTTCTAAACTATACCATTCAAATCAATTTTAAAATAGTATTGATTTTTATTTTTATTTTTAGAAAATTTCAAATCAGTAGAAATATTTAAGCTTTTTATGGCCTTTAGCTTTTCCAAATGTTTGACCTAATCAAACAGTTGATATTGTTGTACTTCATATATCTCACTGCCATAGCTTTCTCCTAGCACCTTCAATATGGAACAAGCCAAAAAATCTTTCCAACTTGGTTCTTCAGTTCTCTGCTTTCAGAATTAATTTTATTCTTGCAACATCCTGTGTTCCACTGCTACCTTTTCCTTTTAATTTTAAGTGATTTAAATCTAGGTCTTCATATAATTTCTGAAAAATTTGTGCCATATGTACACTTTCTAAGTCACTTCTTTTTTTAATGAATTTATTTTTTAATTAACTTTATTGATAATCAAATAGCAATTAGACAGTTTCAAAACAGGTTAGTAGGACATTGTATGCTGTCTTCATTGTAGTTACTCATTATACAAGATGCAGACATGATATCCTGTCCAAACATTATTAGTATAAATCTTTCTTCTCATTGAATTAAGAGAAAGTAGCTGTATATCTATCCTATTTTGTATATACACATACAAAATGGTCCTTTATTTATATCCCCTTTTTTGTTTCTTTTTGTCAGAGATGGGTATTCCATTGCCATTTAAATATTGTAGGTATGTAAATTCAGCAAAATAATCCAATATAGTCCAGTAGTCCATAATAATAACGGGTTACCTATAGGATGGGCAATGTCAGAATTTGTTAACTTGAGCCTTTTACAGGTCAGTATATTACTATGCCTTTACTTGTTATACCTTGTTTTTAAACATTCTGCTGTATGCTTAAGACCTAGATAAAACAAGGCCTATATAACAAGAAGTGTAACTTTTGTATTTGACAAGGTCAGTCAAATCCCCTCAGCATTTACCCTGAAACCCTGTATCACGGTTTGTAGATCTATTGTCAGTGTCATCCAGTTGTATGAATCATGGCTATTGCTTGACCAATTTGCTCTCTGTGAAAGCCTGAGAGAATGTTTTCTCTCTGTGTGACTCTCCTTATGCACACTCTACATCATCATCAATCATGTTCCTCTGTGGCCTCATATTTCTGTGTAGAAATATGTATTATTAATTGCTATTTTTTAAAAAATTTCTTTACATTCTGTAGGGATTTAAAGTTTAACATACCACTACTTGATGGAAAATACCTGTTCCATGTTGTGTCTAACATTGTTGATATTCAGACACATAATGATATTAAGCTCAGTAGCCTTATGCTGTAGGGTAATAATATCATTAAGCTTTTCTTCTGGAGGGTTAACAACTTAAGTTTGTAGACCAAAAATTAGAGAAAAAGAAGGGCTACAAGGATAGCCAACACTTTGGCCCTAGCTACTTAAGGTCCATGAGGACTCAGAATGTAAGAGAACCTGTACTGCAACATCCTATAACTCAGTGGTGTACCAAATTTTCTGATCTAAATTTTTGTTTTACTTTGAGAAGTTTTCATTTGCTTTATTATACTTTATACTTTCTGAATGAATATAGAACACACTTTAGAAATTCATCTTTAGGAGATAAACTCATCTTTAAGACTGCATTAAGTTTTAATTCCCTTCAAATTCAAAGAGAAATTTCCAACATTTTTGGACTTTTCATGCAGTCTAAGTTAGATCTCTTTAAACCATATTTGCATTTCTGAAGAGTGGAGCCTCTCCCAAACTCTATTTCTAATAATGAACTATTATTTAACCATGCTTATGGCATTATTTCAATAAATAAATACTTTAGTGAAAATTAAACTGTGCCCAACATTATATATTTAATTGATGTTTTAATGACTTTTGCTTGTTTCCCTCTTTACTCCCAGGCCTCCTTTCTCTCTTACTCACTTTGTGTAGTTCTCTTTAAGAAACATGAGTACCTCATATTTGAAAATGAAGAGCAAAAATAAAAAGTATTTAAATGGGAACAGATAATGACAATGAAATTTAATATTTTCAAACCATACTGTTGGTCAACTTTCTACCACTATAATAAATACCTAAAATAATTAACATATAAAAACAAAAGTTTATTTTGGTCCATAGTTCCATAGATTGCTGTCCTGACTGTCTGTTTGCATTGTGTTTAAGCCTTTGTACATAATGAGGGAACCCCATGGTAAAACAAAACTACTCACCTCCTGGATGAGAAGCCAAAAAGAGAAAGATCAGTCTGCCATAATCTCCCCAAAGTTTAGCTCCTCTGGCCTGAAGACTCCCTCCGTGTGTCTTTCATCAAGCAAGCTCACTGTCCACCAAAGTTAACACTGTAGAGTGCAAACTTGGCCACAGTGTGAGACATCCGCATCAAACCTGTAGCACATATCCTACTGAGTCAAAATTCCTGTCATGTATTCAGATAACATTTCCACTAATTTATTCAAAACCGCATGAGGAAGTAGCTGGAGTCTTACATTTTTAGCTACTTACTTGTATCTGCTACTATACACTTTCCACTCTTCAGCTCAGTAATTATTATCTCCTTTCAATACCAATTCTAAAAATGGAAATTCACTCTGTATACTAAGCAGTGATTATACAAAAGATGTGCGATTTGATTCAAGTTATTTTTATTATGTCTCTATCTTCAGACAAAGGCTGATTTTCCTGAAGTAGGACTTATTACAGTCTGTGTATTAATAAATGGTTTTATACTTAGACTAGCTAAAGAAGTGTGCAATTATGTCATCTAATATTTCGTGTAAAATAGGAATATTACCCAGAGACTAGAATTTAAAGCCTTTGAGGCCCAAATTTTATTTTTGCTTCCTCCAATAAAATGGACTGTCACTAAGGAGAAGTCATAAACTTTCCTCATAAATTAAATATAGGATCCCAAAGAGGTTAGAAAATGGAGAATTTTCATATATTAGAAAATTAATCAAGTCTCAACTTATAAAACACAAGGTCAATAAAGAGCAAACACATCATCATTTTCCCTAAGGTATTGTGTCATATTCTTAAAATGTTGAGTTTAAAGTTCTTCAGGTAATTTTGAACTTTTAATGTGATATTTCTCTTCACCAATGGTAATTTATTCCAGTTATTTCTATCTCACAACTGATTCGGATCTGAAATGCCTTTCTAGATGTGTTTCTTGATTTTAATGTCTATCAACAGAGTTTTAGTAAGTCAGATTTTTGTTGAGAAGGGAAATACACACGGTAACAAGCTGCTAATGTCACTGAACTTGAAGGTGCTTAAAACAGAATCACAATGATGACTAATTTTTTAATTGCATCTGAAGGATTCTATTTATTTTTCCCTTGGGTACAGCTCATAATTTATTCAATATTCTTAATATGCTCTCAATTTGCTTTACTCTTTACCTTGAAATTCCTCATATCAGCTGTAAAATTAGTTCCTTATTTGAGAGGTGATTATTTTTCTCAAATATTTAACATCTAGTTTCTTCTGAAAGCAGGAGTTTTTAAAAATAAATCTATCTGGCACTCTAGAATGAGCTTTGAATTTTTAAAATGTGTAGTCTACTATGTTCCTTCCTATTGACTCATAAGTCAGTACAAACCATCATAATTTTATTTCTTATATTGATTTTATTTCTTTTCAGGTTTTGTTTAGATTGTAACTAAGGCCTGATATTTTAATCTTAACATTATATTTCTATGGTTTTGTTTTCCTCTAGCATGTATTCTCTTATGTGTATTATATTTGTGCATCTCTCCTTAGGTACCTGACTGATGGATTTTGTACAGGAGGCTTTTGTTGGAAAACAAGAACTAAGTTTGATATAAAGATTCAAAATGAATTAATATATATGATTTGTTTCAAAAGAAATCACAGCATGGCAAAAAGAACCCTATATCCCTATTGTATTTTTATTTCTCTAGATTGTTGGTGGTCAAAGTGATTTCAAAGGTAAAAATAATTGTACAAAATTTCAAAGCACTCAAAAACATTGTTTAACTTAAAAAAGAAAAAAAAATATTTGGCACATTAGTCCAGTTGTTTTGGAAAATACAATTTTATTTCCTATTTAATAATTCTCACCTTTGTTTATAAAAATTAGGAAAAAAGTTAATAATTAACTGATGCCAACCAGGACCTCCAGTTGAGCAAATAATAATGTGTTTGTGTGGGAAACTTTGAATGAAAAACCAGTGATTTCTGTGCTTATGCAGAGTAATATGACTATAAGTGTCATATTACTCTCCACATGGTCCACAGCATACTTTAAACACATTTCCTTCCTCTTTACTTACTACCATCCTTTTTACTTATAAATACCATCTGCGTACAAGATTGGCCTAGTCACTACTGTAGAAGACCATAGAAGTAAGTCACATTGCTCAAGAAATAATCTTTAATAGATGAATAAATTTTATGCGTGGCTAAATGATATTGTAGAAGAAGATAATCATCAAGTGTGTCTGAGGCATCTGCACATTGACTGGGGGAATGTCAGACCATCAAGTTATAGGCCAGCTATAAAACAGTATATTCTGGGGCATCAGATCAGATGAGAGCAATGTGTTAATTCATGGGAGTGACTTTTTTTACTACTACTGGATTCTTATCAATGATTTAAAGTCATTGTAAAGTACATTAAAGTACCATAGGTACAAACTACTGATCTAATAGATACCTAGTTTTGGTGTAAATATGATCTTCTATTTCTCTGTTTTCTATTGACCAAGGGAGGATCTGTATATTTTCCTGTAATATCTTCAGCATCTAATCAAATTGATTCTTGAATTATAAAGAATTTGGATGCTATGGGGTTTGGGGGATTTTTTCATATTTATTAGTATAAGCTTGCAGTATATACAGGTTACATTAACTATAGGTGATTGGTACTTGTATATAGCACATTTCAGTTTCCTTTTCTTATCCCCTTTCTTTCACCTCTCTTTTAGTTTTCAGCATCAAGTTTCATTAATTCATCTTATAAGACCTTTTGAAGTTAATTGTCATATACACAGACTCAAAACTAGACTAGTAGAGACAACAATATGCGGTGTATTAATTATTGAAACTGTCTTAGTACTATTTGTTTCTCAATAAAATTAAAAAAAATACTAATAGTTACATAAAATACATGGAAGACAATTGTACCAAATCAAGACACATTTTTAGACACATTGTCCACAATGAATTATACCTTTTCTTTTCTCTTTTTCATATTATTTGTCTTTTATACCTGATTTTATATATATTATAATATATATTATGCTAATATACATAATGTTACATATATATATTATGGCTTGTGTTTCAGGTGTTTGTCTCCAAAGTCTCATTTCCAGGATTTAGCTATAATTAATTACACAGCTGTAAACATGTGTATGCATGTGTCTCAGTGGTGTGATGTCTTTAATTCTTTTTTCGAAGATAGTTTAAAAAAGAATAGCTAGATCAAATAAATTTTCGGCTTTTAGTTCTTTTTAAAGATAATAAAATATCCATTGTAAACTATACAGAATGTCCAAACAAGATGATAACATGATAGAACAGGAATAGTGGCTGTTTTATTGCATACTGTTATCTTTAAAGTAGTTGTTCAGATTACCAGATATAGGCATGCAAAATTGATCAAACAATTGTGCATCACTCACTA
>PVKA01024321.1:0-16640 GCA_004027165.1 Ctenomys sociabilis | reverse complement strand
AAATATATATAGTATAAATATATATATATATATTTCCCTTCTTTTTTTCTCCTTTCCCCATCCCAGTTCTCTCCACTTTGAGTTATAAGGGCACATTATGATGTTTACATATGTTGGTCTAATTTATTTCACCTCTGAGTTGCCTCCATTTACCTATAAAAGCTTTGAGTTGCAACAATATATAGTTACACCAATCATGATAGTTCTTTTTTCCACACAGCCTCACTAATATTTGTTCCTGTTTGATTTCTTGGCAGCCATTCTTTCTGGAATGAGATGGAGTGTCAGTGTTGTTTTAATTTTCATTTCTCAAGTGGCCAGCAGTGTTGAACATTTTTTCATGTATTTATTGACTATTTGTATTTCTTTCTGATTTTTTTTTTTTAATTTTAGGGAAGGGTGTACAGGGTGTTCAGTGTTTCACTACTAGATCAGACTTATAGTGATCTGCCTGTTTACAGTCTCCCAAGAGCTGGAATTACAGGCACATACCACCAAACCAAGTCTCAATTGCCATCTCAGTGCACCCTGGGGGGGCAGATCTGGCACAGCAGGCCCAGGGGTCGAACCCCTGGCCCCTGCCCCTGCTTGAAGGTGCTTTAATTCGCTGAGCTATTTGGCAGCTTGCTTGCCTGCATTCTTTCCTTCCTTCCTTCCTTCCTTCCTTCCTTCCTTCCTTCCTTCCTTCCTTCCTTCCTTCCTTCCTTCCTTCCTTTCTTCCTTCTCTCTCTCTCTCTTTCTCTTTCCATCTTTTTTCTTCTTTCATTTTGTGGTACCAGGGATCAAACTCAGGACCTTATGCTTACCATAGAAGTACTTATTCCACTGAGCTCTGTATTTCTTTATTTGGGAAAGAATCTATTAATTTCATGTGCCCCTTTATAGATTGAGTCTTAAAATTTGAGGATTTATAAATTTTTGAGTTTTTACATATTCTAGATATTAGTCCTTGATGAGGAGCTAGCTAGATACTTTTCCTTTCCACTGCTTTCTCTTCACTGTTACTTGTTTCTTTCACTATGTGGAAACCTTAATTTGATATAATCCCCTTTGCAGGTTGTTGCTATTATTTGCTATACAATCAGAAGTTTGATTAGCAAGTTTTTCCTACATATGTCTTCAACCATTTTACCTAACTTTTCTTCCCGTAGATTGTTCCTTTTGTAATATTTAGATCATTGATTCATTTCGATGTTAGTTTAGTGACTCAAGAGAAGTATGAATATAGGTTCTACCTTTAGCTTTTGGACATCAACTTTTCCCAGCACTATTTATTAAAGAGGCTACCTTCCCTCCAAGGAATAGACTTGGCCCCACTGTCAAAAATAACAAAGCCATGCATGTGTGCCAGGTGCTATTTCTGTATCTTTCACTCTTCTCTGATTATTCAGAAGTCATTTTTTCCAACATGTTACTGTTTTTTTTTTTAAATTCCTTTATTTATTAGTGTCTCGCTACCCATCACGGATTCTTTGTTTGCGGGGGTGGGGGGTGAGCTCAGCCGGCCCTGCGGGGAGGGGCTGGCATGGCATGTGGTGCTGGGGCTCGAACCGTGGTCCCTGAGAGGCGCTCTAGACTGCTGAGCTATCTTGCCAGCCCCATGTTACTGTTTTTAGGATCATAATACTCTAGTTTAACTTGAAGCTTGGGACTGTGATTCCCTCTGCTAATCCCTTAGTATCCAGAGTGGTATTCTAGAACTTTTTGGTTCTAAATGATTTTTAGATTTGCTTTCCAGTTCTATAAAGAATGTTATTGATATTTTCATTGGGATTTCAATAACTCTATACAAGAGTTCATGAACGTATGCCATTTTGTCTATATTTGTTCTGGATGGTATAGTTTAATTTCCATGTATTTGCACAGCTTATGGGATTTCTTTTGTCATTGATATATTTTCTTTGTACTATGATAATACACATGGTATGATTTTTAACTCTTAGATTTACTTCAGCATGCTTACTTGACTAATATGTGGTGGATGTTACCAAAATTATTTGTGTTTGTGAGAAGAATGTATATACTGTTGTAGAAGGAGACACTGTAGATATGTATTAAGATAATTTGTTCAAAAGTTTGGTTCAATTATGGTATTTATTGACTGATTTCTTTTTTGTCTAGTTGAGCTGTCATTTTATGAAAGTGTACTATCAAGGTCTACCATTACTACTGTATTGCTGTTCTTACGATTCTTAATGTTCATTAGTGTTTGTTTTATGAAGTTGAGTGTGCTAGCATTTGGCATGCATGCTTATATTTAATTCCCTTTTGAATGTTTCCTTAACAAATATGTGGTGAATTTTTTTGTTTCTTTGAATCAGTCTTAGCTTGAAAATCACTTTGTCGGGGGAACTGGGCAGATAGTGGGGGTTAACCAGATAGCTCAGCAGACTAAAATACCTTCCTAGGCAGACTCAGGGATTGGGATTCAATCCCCTGCATGCTGTGCCAGCCCCCAGGGAGCTTTGAGATGTTGACTGAAACTGGGCATGATTGAATGCACCTGTAATCCTAGTGCTTGAAAAGCTGAAAACAGGCGGATCACTATGAGCCTGATTTGTGTAATGAGACCCTGTAAGGCTCTGCTCTAAAATACGTAAAAAAGAAATTCACTTTATCTGAAATTAGAATAGCAACTCCTGCTTTTTAGGGGGTTCCGGGTGCCTGTTGTCCTGTCATTTTCCAAATACTGACTTTTTTTTGGAACCAGGGATTGAACTCAGGCCCTTGCACTTGCCAGGGAAGTGTTTATTGCACTGAGCCATCTACCTATCCCCTCCAACTATTGACTTTTAATTTGGGAATTTCTTTTTTTGAATTAATGTATGTTCTTATATACTGCATTTTATTCAGTTTTCTTTTCCATCTATTCTGTCAGACTTTTTTTGTTTGTTTGTTTTTGATAGGTGAATGGAGCTCAGTCATCTTGAGAGTTATTTCTCAGCAGTATTGGCTCAATCAAGTATGCTTCCTCTTGTATTGTTTTCTTGTTGCTGCACCTTCATTTTTCCCACTTTTGGGTTAGCAGCTCATCCCATCAACCTTTCTAACTTGCTGACATTTTTTTATTGTCTCTTTCTTGCATATCTTTGAGCATTTTTTTTATTATACTGGATTGATGATAATGAATTTCTTGAGGTGCTCCTTGCCGTGGAAACATGTTATTTCTCCATCAAATTTAAGTTTGTTTTTTTTTTCTTTTTTGTACAAGGGATGAAACTCAGGACCTTGTGTTTGCCTGGTAGGTGCTTATGCTGCTGAGCTATCTCCTGAGATGTCATCAAATTTAAAGGAAAGTTTTGTAGAATATGTGAGGTTGAAACTTGCTCTTATTGCGTGGTTTCCACGCTGCGCTGCACGTCTTCCTGGCCTTTAAAGTTTACACAAAGAAGCCTTTCATGGTTCTAGGGGTTCACCTGTGTGTGTGGTTTGCTACCTTTCCCTAATGTAGCTTTTAACATTTTTCTGGCGATGGACTTCTGAAACTTAGAGTATAATGTGGTGTGTAGAGGCTCTGTTTTTGTTTATTGTTCCTTATGCCTCATTTATCTGTATATTTCTTTCTTTCTCTCTTTATTTGAGAAATATTTTGGTTTTATTTCTGTGACCAGGATTTTTATGGCATTTGTGTTCTCTTCTGATTTTTCATTTATTCCAATTACTCTTGTATGTTAGACTTTATCATCTAGCCATTGTTGGGTATTATTTTTTAAGTTTTCTCTTGCTGTTGTTAATGTATCTTTGAATAGTCTGTCTCTGAGGGTCTCAATGGCTTCTAATTCTGAAATTCAGTCAACACACTGATCTATTCTATTGATCATGCTTTCAATATATTTTTAATTTTCTACATTTCTGATTGAAACCTTTTGATGTTCTGTAATATTTTGGTGAAGTGGTCATTCAGGTTGTGTATCATTTTGTTTAATTTATCTAGCTTTCTATTAGTGTCTTCTAAAGGTTCATGCATCTGTTAGGCAATTACTTTCATTATATGTTCATTTATTTTTATACTTAATAATTTTATTGAGAAACAAATTATAGAGACAGTTTCAAAACTGATTAGTAGGACAGTTTCAATAATAAATACATTGCATATTGTTATCCTAGTGGTTATTCATTGTACAAGATGCAGACATGATATTCTGTCTACAAACATTATTAGAACAAATTTTTTATTCATTGAATTAAGAGAAAGTAGCTGTATATCAATCCTAACTATTTTGAATATACAGATACAAATGGTCCTTCATTTGTATCCCCTTTTTTGTTCAGTTTTGTCAGAGAAGAGCATTCCATTGTCATTTAAATGTTGTAGGTATGTAATTTCAATAAAATATTCCAATATAAGTCCAATAGTCTAAATAGTCTATAATAGTAGTGGGTTATCCTTAAGACTGGAAATGTCAGAAGTTGTTGACTTGGGCCTTTTACAGTTCGTCCTATTAATATAGCTTTACTTTTTATACTTCATTTTTTACTTTTGTGCTGGATGGTTAAGACCAAGATAAAGCAAAACCTATATAACAAGAAATGTAACTTTTGTATCTGATAATGTCAGTCAAGTGCCCTCAGAATTTATCATGAAACATTGTACCGTATTTTGTAGATCCTCTATGAGTGTCAGCCATGTTGATGAGTCACGGCCATTGCTTGACCAATTTGCTCTCTGTGAAAGCCTGAGAGAATGTTTTCTCTCAATGTGACTCTCCTTAGGCACACTTTACAACATCAATCACATTCTTCTGTGGCCCCATAATTTCTTTGATCAGAAAATTTGGGATACAACTGAGTTACATGATGTCATAGTACAGGTTCTCCTGTGCCCTGAGTCCTTGATAACCTTGAAATTTTAGGGCCAAAATACTGGCTGTCCTTGCAGCCCTTCTTTTTCTCTAATATTTGGTCTGCAAACTTAGGTTGCTAACTTTCCAGAAGAGAAACTTCTAATACCCTAGAACATATGAAGTTCGGTTTAACCTAACTATCTATGCTTAGTTGTATCTTCTCTAAGCTTGTGAACATCTCTTTGATCTGCTTTCTATATTCCTCCACTATGCTTCTGAGTAATTCAGCTGGACAGCTTATGCTATTTTTTCCTTCTTTGCCCCTTGTATTGGCTTCAGGTAATTGTCTTGGGTGATATTTTATTACCTTTTATTCTCATGTATCCCCTTGTGTGTGTGTATGCGTGCGCATGTGCACGCACGCGCGTGCGTGTGTGTGTTCATGTGCCCATGTTGTGATTATTTTGTTGATTATGACCTAAAGACTTTGTTGGTAGTCGAGATCTCTTTAGTCGTTTTGTACTTCTATACTTTGTGCATGTCTAAGTATAATATCTTTTACAATGCCCCAATATTCATCCATCTTATTTATTTTTTGGAAGGGCTGATGCAGTGTAGTTAGTCCAGCAACCAAGTTCTTGGTACCTTGTAGTAATGCTAGTGTCAAAAGGAAGTCTTAGAGTGAACATACAAATATATAATGACAGTTTGGTGACCCTCTTAATATCAAGTGAAACAGATAAAGTAGTGTTCCTTTAGACACACTAGATATTAACATAAGAACTAGTTATGCACCACCTTTATCTTTAGAGAAGAAACCATCAATTAAGATGTAATTATTGACAACCTAAATATTTACTTATAACTAATGTGTAGTAAATGTAGTAGCTATATCTGTTAGTGTTAAAAAATAATTCCACAATAAGTTTGCAGAGACAACTATCAAAACTTAGCATGGAATTATGATTATATTGTTAAACATGTAGCTTTGGAAATTTAGATTTTGGGGGATACAAAAGAAAAGTTTAAAACCATAAATTTATGATATGAGAAGGACAAAAAAGTGGTACAAAGCACCTTATAGGGGAACAGAAGGACGTCTGGAAATTGGGCAATGTAGGACTAAACAATGGCAAGAAACAGAAAGTTAAAATGTGGGAGAGAAAAGAAATCATTCAAAGAATAATAAATATCTTATTTGAAAAATGAACTTATTTATTTAAAAATTAATTGAGGGGAGAAAATTAAAAAAGGAGAACAGGAAGAAATAGAGCTTTCACAGAAAGCAGCGTGGTCAAGTAATGGCCAGGGCATTTCCAGACTGATGACACTGACTGAAGAACTATCACTGCTGTACATGGTTGGAAGAAACTCAACTGACTTTGATAAAGATCAAGAATTGCTTAATACAGGCCTCACCTTAATTTGGTCTTGGACATTGAACTTTAGGATCTAGAGACAAAGATATGGCTATTGGTCAGGAATCACCCACCATCTTGTTTTTCTTCAGCATGTAGCTTCTTCATCCCCATTACAGACCAGAATAAGTCCAAGATCAAATTCAGATACCTTTTCCTAAATTACATGTGGCACTAACATGATATCCACCCAGCATTCTGTTTGTTTTGTTTTCCTTGTGGAGAAAGGTCCTCTCAATAAACATGGCATCCTCTCCAGACAGCAGGAATATGTGCTACCCTGACCACATGTAAGTGATGCCCATAGGAAATGTAGCTCCAAACCTGCAATCTCCCTAATGCCAGAACACCCAGATTAATATGAACAGCTCCTCTGCCCATTCTTGCAGATCTGACCTCAGATATCTGGTACACATTCCTAGAGACCGTGACCACCCAACGCTAAATGTACTTAGCTTCCCCTCCAGATATTCACTAATATTACACCAATTTCATCCTGCCTGAGGCTTGATGGAATTAAATCTAGTCTTCCCGCACAAAAAGAAAACAAATGGAGACATAATAGGATAAAAATAGATTAGAAGCAAGCCTGAAGGACAGAGGAAAACTATCCAAGCTTCAGGAAGGTGGTTATGAAGACAGAAGGAAGGAAAGAAGAAGAGGAAATAAAAACCCAAGTTAAAACAACTAAAACAAGATTCACACTTCACACTTAATTAAAACCAAAAAGTGAATAAAAAGGTTTCTCTGTGATACCTAGCATATGGTCATATTCTAGTGTCTACAGTTTCATGGAAATGTCCAATTCAAGGCATACCTCTGCCCTCAGTGGGAGACAATGAGGCAATCCAAATCTACACTCTGCTGGATAATCATCAGTAGTAAGATTAGGGCAGATCGACAGTTCTGAGAATTTGAAATCCATGGACATGCAGGCTAAACCTGGTCTCTGGTTGTGGGGATAGGACCTGAGTCATTTAGATTATAACTCTGCAATTATTTCTTGTCAGTTTAACCATGTCTCACTGACCATGAGCATCTTTCATGGTGGTGCTGCACCCTGTCTCTGTCAGAGTTTAACACAAGGAGCCCTGAGACCAAGATGCTCAAGGCTGCTCTGTGTTCTGAGTTCAGGTAATCTTTCCCTAAATAGCATCTGGCCAAAATCTCCCTCCAAAGGATGTGCCAGATGGCTGAACCGCAGCCCCTCAGCCACTGTTGGAACACCCAGCACCCACTGTTTTGTTTCACTGGTATGCTCCTCCCAGGGGACCGCTGGAATTGGCCACTTCTACTGGGTCTCTGAAGATTTCATCTTCGTGTCTCACAAATCATAAGCTGGAAGCTGGAGAGGAAATATAGACTGTCCCTTCCTTTTCCTGCATTGGAGACCTGATTCTTAGATTTGTTTGTAGCCTCTAATTTTCCCTCACATTCGTCTTGGATCCTGGGGATTCCCCTTCCTCATTTTTTTCCTCATATTATTTATTTTTCAGTGTCTAGATTTCAAACCATGGAAAGGCTAATTTGTTGCCACGTATAGCTGTGCCATATTCCTGCACTTCAATTTGTTTTCCCTTTCTAAAACCACCAATGCAAAATTCTCCTGCATCTTAATATATGTTCTATAAAATACCCTTTCTTTTTATTTAAGCTCTTCAACACATAGTTATATATATCTAAGCTGCTTTCATACATAGTATACAATTGTACCTATAATAACAAGAAAGTTAATTGAATTTGCTACATTTATTCTGGGGAATAAAACAACAATTTATTCAGCGAACCATTGCAATATGTTTGTTGGGTTGCTGTGTGTGTGAGAATATACCAGCTATTAAGATCACTCTACTTTGATAATGTAAGTTTGAAATATTTAATCACCATCTTCTTGTGATTTACCAGTACTGGTAGTTATACTTCTATTCTAGAAAAAAGAAAAGTCAGGGTAATTTCATTAGCCTTCAATAAAGAAACAATTCTAAAAAGCAAATTGAAAATTAAAAGTATATTTAAAAGTATACAGAAATTCACAAAATGAGATATTATGCAAGGAAAATGTTTACCGTGAAATATTGATGTATTTTTATAGCGTAGTGCTTTAGAATAATTAGTTGACTTCTGTTTGTTTCATTATAATTTTTAATAATATCGTGTGTCTCTTAAAATACAAAAATATTTAAAAAGTAACATTACTGCTTGATCATAATGAAAAACATTTTTAGGCAGCACATCACAGAAAGTGGAACTTCAGAAGAAAAATATTTTAGGTCTTCAAGTGTTGAAGGGTGGAATTCTTTTCATAATAGGCTTCATTCATTTACTTGTCAAAAGTCAGTTGGAGTCAACACTGAAAGGAACATGATGCTGCATGGAGCCATTCTTTTAGAGACAGCTATTAAATATTTAACAGGATATGAAATCTGTCATTGCAGTAGGAGTCTCACAGCAAGATTAATCTGAGGTGAGAGTACAATATGCCTGAACCTAGTTCTTCAATAATGAAAACTTTTATTGTACTCTGATAGAAAATCATCCTGCTTGATTAGGTGTGGAAAGCAAGAGCTAATTGGCTGTTTTGTTTTTTTTGGTTCAATTGATTGCACTTTCCTTCAAATCTAACTTTTCTAAATTTTAGGAAGTGAGTGTTTGAATATGCTCAGTCTCACTGTTTTCAATCAAACTTGGGACTGGTTAGTAGTATATTTAGCAGAACTTTTATGTAACATGATCCCTGGGGTCCTAAGAGCACACATATTAAAAATACTACTGGAAAACAAAATTAAGGCTATTTTATTGACTTCATTTGTTCTAAATACTGATATCAAGAATTTTCAAGTAATCACTCGAATATAATTTTTTCTTGCTCTTGTTCTGCTTTAAAATTTTATTTTTATTGTATCAAATCCAGGACTTCTTACATACTAGACAAGCACTCTACAACATCCCTAGCCCTTGACAAAGTTATTTCTGTACAATGATTTAGTAAGCCATTCTCATTCTGAAGTCACCAAATACAGATATTTAGATTAGGGAGCTGGCATGGTAGGCAGAAAGGGCGTCATCAGTATAGGAAAAATAAATCAATTTCTGAAACTTTATTTCTCAATCAAAGAATAATATCCAAAATGCCTTCTTGAAGGTGCTAGGTATCTCATTATCATTTTTATGTATTCTTGAATTCTACAAAGTCTAGGTTTTATTGTATGGCTTGAACTTTCAGGCTTCTTTTAGACCAGCATCACTTGTTTAGATGTAACAGTGAATCATGACTGCCAGCTGAAGTAAATTAAAAGACATTTATGACATTAACAAAGCACACATCTGGTGAAACTGTGCAGGTGTTTCCAGGGAAGGTTGTCATGTAGCCCTGCAAACTGAAGGAGGAAGACCCTCCTTGCTTGTGAGTGGCATCATTCAAATGGGCTTGTAGGCCACGTGGAATGAAAAGAGAAAAGGAGGAAGTCGGCCTGCATTTGAAGAGCTTCATGTTTTCTGTTGCTGCCATCACCAGAAATACCCGCACCCAGTTTCTTTAGCCATTCAAAGCCATTCTTTGGGAGCTTGTAGTTCTTCAGCTTCAGCCTGGTGCTCTGCCTTTAGTGTCTTCTTCTACAGCTTTCAGCTTCTTGCCTTGAACAGCGACTGGATCACTTAGATAAGCAGCATGCAGAAAGTGCTAGGGATTGCACCCTCCAACTGGATGTTTGCTACAGAGGCGCCATGGTCCAGTCCTCTTCCAAAATCTCAAGCTATGAGTGTGCAGAGGTTTTGCGACAATTTTGACATAAACTGTAGCAAATAAAAAGGGAATATGAGGGTAGGGAGAGGGGAAAGGGAAGGGCTAGAAAGAGAAGCAAAGGGACAATAGTTAGGATGCATTATGTATATGTACTTCCCCAAGATGAATATAATCATTACATATTACAAACATAAACCAGTTTTAAAAATTAGGAAAACAAGAGAGAAGAGTTAAAGATAAGTTGTTTTTTTAAAGAAATTGAAAGCAACATGAAAATATTTGGGTGGAAATTGGAATATGTATTATCTCATTTTTAATGGTGACTTCATGAAGGTATACATATGACAAAGGTGTAGCTGTATACTGGAAATAGATGAATCCTATTGTATGCCTGTTATCTTCCCAGAACTTTGGTACAAAAATGACTTTCTCAGTTACAAATTTGTGTGAAGTTAGCTTCACTTTACATTCCTTAAGAAAACAGGGTAACACATTAAATATAGATGCATATGTAAGAAAACACATTCTCTATTAAGCTAGAATACTTAAATGGACTTTGAATACTATAAAATAACCCTTCAGCCACTGAATTTTATGCTTTAGAAAATGTAATTATTGCTTTTGTGTAAAATACAGCATGTTAAATACTGTTCTGCACTCAACATTATATTGTTAAGTAATAATTATTTGGACACTTTAGTTACTAATATGTTACCACTATAGCACTTTAATGAAACTTGGCTCTTAATTGAAATGTCCCAGTGCCTGTACCAAGACTGATGTCCTTTACCATTGTTAATACTGAGGCTCATTGATCAAATTATAATTGTGATGTGAGTGTGTGTATTTGGAATCAATGAGACCAGATATTGACTTTGCATGTTTCTTCATCTCAGGCTATGGGATTGGGAAAGGCTACTAGACATGAATGGTTGCCCTTATTTTAAAAGCTTACACACTAGTTTTAGCTATGTGAGACCACACTTTTACAGAATTGAGAAAATGAACAGTATGCATTTTAGGAAATACTAATACAATTGAAATTAGTAACTTTGTGTGGGAGGCCAGCTAGTAAAAATGAAGTCCTGCCAGGGAGAAGCATGCTGGCATGCTGTAGGCACAAGGGGAAAGCTAACACAGCTGTTATGCTGTTGTTTATCCAGACGTACACCATGGATGGAGGGAAGCACATGGATCTTGTGATACTCTAATTGCTGGTTCCTGTGTCTGAGTAAATAAAGAAGGCATGAAACTGTCACTCAGCACTCTTCATCAAAAAGAGACAAGACCGTCCTGCCCCCCCATCTTAACCTAATAATATGTCTTGATTTTCATCCTTGTTTGTCCCCTGTCAGGTATAAAGCCTGGTGACGGGCTCCTACAGGTGTGTATATAAGCCTGTTTCCAATATTTGGGAATGTAAATGACATTTGAGAAAATAAAAAAGTTCTAGTAAAACTAAAATATTTCATAATGAAACTGTTGTCTGTGTGTGACAATTCTCAAGAGAGAAAAGGTTGAAAGATGATCCAGAAGCCAAGCTCAACCCTTAATACTTATGTGTGTGGGCACCAAATAGTGTATGAACCTACTTATTTAGTAAGTTGATAAAAGTGATTCTATGGACCTTAGCACAACTGATGAAAGTCATTTGATTTTGGCAAGAACACTATGTACTTTATCCAAAAGGAATTAAGAAAGAATAAAGGATACCAACAGGAAAAGGAAGCAAAACTGGAAAGAAAATGATGACAAAATTGAGAGTGAGAATAATTTGAAGAACATAAATTTGACATTTTAGTGGAAAATATACATATTGAATAATTCTTATATGAAGAAATAAATGAAGAAATGCAAAATGTTCAGGTTATTCATGAGTATTGATATAATAACCTTGAAATACGCTAAAAGTTTATAAATAAAATGGAAAGCATCTATAAAATTTTCACATAAAGAAACTATAGTAATATGCTGATAGGATCCCTTTAGTATATATTTTTACAGTTCTTAATGGAAAGAGACTTTCAGGTCAACCGTCTCAGTCTCTGCTGATCCCTCACGATAGAAAGGACATTGTGGGGCCGGGGAGATGGCTCAGTGGAATAAGCACTTCCCCGGAAGCACAAGGGCCTGAGTTCAATACCTGCTTCCACCAAAAGAAAAGAAAGGACATTGTGAGAGTATAAAAAATACAAGTTTCATACCCACTAGACATGATGTGTGGTGGGTAAGATGCTACATTGGGTTCCTTAATATCCAGCTCATTAATTCCTCTTGGTAATTTCACTGACATCAATTAATATAGTGTACAAATTGAAGATAAAAGGAGAAAACAGCACTCATTCCACATTCTACTAAGCAATAAATGGAAACAATATGATATTTTTTTGCTTTCTCTGTTTTAACTTTATAAGCTAATATTTCAAATTTGGTATTTTGTAGGTTTAGGTTTAAATATTTTCACACTACAGAGAATTTTTGCATAAATCTAACCTGAACTATTCTAATATTATATCTTACATAATCATGGTATAGTAATCAAAACTAAGAACTAATGTTGGTCTTATTGTTTTAACAGAGCTTAAGATATCATTAGATGTGATCAGTTTTCCCCTTATGATGATATTTTTTACTTCTTGTCTGTTCTCTACCATAAACGTTACTTAGCTTGCTTTTGCCTGAATTTATTGCATTCTATAACATTTCTGCTTTTCCTTGGCTCATATAACCTTGACACTTTGAAGAGTATTGATTTTTTATTTTTTTGAATGGCCCCTAATTTACTTTTATCTGCTATCGTATCACAATTAGATTGATTCTACAGATTATCACAAAGACTGTTAGGAATCTATTTTAATACAATTGAAAATATTCTAATTGAAAAATTACAATGCTAGCTTTTCTGTAATAATAATAATAACAACACTTTTTTGGGTGTTATATTATCATCTAATGAAATTATATGTGGATAATGTTTGATTTTGTATATATAAGTAATAACAGTACAATAATGTCATCCTGGAGTTAACATGAAAAAGACACTAATCATTAATGTTATCTAAAGTTATCAGGAAAAACTTGATGAGAAGTCTGAATTTGAGGCAGGCTTTTCAATGTAGAAATTATATTGTTAGTTTGGGAAGTTGAAACTTTCTGGATAAAGCAAAGAGCTGAGTCAGAAATTTACTAGGAATAGCGATCTTTAGATTAGCTTGAATATGCTGTGAGATAATACCCAGAAATTTTTTCTATCTTTTTATAAATACTATTCTCTAAAAATGTAGCTGTGGAACATCTGTTACTATCTTGTTTACATTAGTGAAAATCATATTAAGCACAAATAAACAGATGAATTATACTGGGATTTTTTTTACCTGAATATTTTGTAAAAATAAGTGTGCATAAAGTCAAGATTAGAGTCTTTAATTTTATTTATTTATGTGTTTATTTTTGGTATTGGGGATTGAATTCAGGACCCAACATTTGCCAGGCAGGTGCTTATGCTGCTGAGCTCTCTCCCTGGCTTAAGTTTCTGACTTAATTTTGTTTCCATTACATATCAGAAGGCCTTCCACAATTAACTTGGTATGAATACCAAGTTAAAATAATTTGATTTGAGAAATTATAAGCTTAAACAATTGAACTTTTAATATGTTTAAACGATCTATCCTTGTTTCCTTTCTTTGCCTTCAAATATAAGAATCAGAAAACAATTTTAACTTAACTATTGTTCATCAAAAGCCCAAAGAAGAGAATCCACCATGGCTGAGAAGAGGCACAGATGGGAGAGGGAAGGTTAGAGGGGATGCAATGCCTTAAATCCTAAGCAAAAGGGTAGGCAAAGAAATGTAAATAAAGAGAAGGAGAAGTTCAATGAATGGAAGTCAGAGTCAGGGGCCTTTAGAAAGAAAACAGAGCACAGCAACTTGTCCACCAAATTTTGGTACACAACATCTTAGGATTGGTTCTAATACCTTGAGGGAAGGATCCAGTGCTTCAGGGGCCAAATCCTGTGATAGGCTTCTAGATCACCCTCCCTTCCACTAAGTAGGTGGAATCCACTGAGAGAGACATTGACGCTTAGAGGACATAGGCACTGAACTAGTGCAGACAAACCTTTGAGAAATATAGAAGAAAGAAATGGTATTGATTGAGATTTCTCAACTGGCAGATGGGAAAACTGTGCCATAGGGAGCTGAAAAGTGTGGATCTGCTCACAGTCAGTGGGGAGGGGCAGGTTCACAGACTTCCCTGTGCACTTATACACCGGTGTGTGTTCCTGTGCTCCTGAACGCTGCCCAGCATTTGGAGCTAGCAAAGGAAGAATTTCTCTGCAGCTAGGTGTTGCTGACTACCTTGAACTCTAGATGCCACAGAAAGAACGGGGCAGAAAGGTCATGGGTTTATGGCAGGTAGAGAAAGAGATACATGAGGAGCTACAGATTCATGGCTTAGCCTGAGGACTAAGATGTTGTGCTTAGTCTGAGCATATAGAATGTGAGCACAGAATCTTAGGGTTATCAAGGAGGGGAGGAATCTGAGGTTGAAAAAGTCCTTTGGAAAATCAGTGAAAGACTTGGGACTGGATAAACACATGGCACCTTCTTCCCAACAAAGGAAAAAGTGCTGGCCAACCGCACCCACAGGGGCAAAAGGGAAACAAGAAAGAGCTCAGCCTGCACAAAGCAGGAGAGCCCTGAAGTACATCCTGACCCTGTGGGCTCTCCGCTCCCTGGAAGTCCATAAAACAAATGTTAGGGAGGATATAGAACAAATTCTCTGAGAGAGATGGCTCAGCAAATTGTAGAAGCAGACTGGAATGAGAAGGGAGAAATAAAATGCTCCTTTTAGGTTATAGGGGTACGTAGAGGAGAGCAGTGGTGCAGAAAGCATCCTGACTTGACATTCTGCAACAATCAATTTCAGCATTTGTGAAAGTAGGGGGAGGAGCTCATTGTGGAACTGAGACTGAAATAACACTTTTGTGTTTCTGTAACTTCGGGTTTCTTCTGTTCTCCTTTTCTTTCTCTTTTCATTTTGCCATTTTCTACTTTCAAAATATAATATAGGTAACCCTCTCTGCTTTCTCTGCTTTCTGCCCCTTCTGGCTCTGCTGCCCGCCTGCAGCTCACGGCGCTGATGCCAGCTCAGCAGCAGTCCAGTGCCCACGCTGCCGCTGCCGCCGCCTCCTCCTCCACCTCGTCTTCCTCCTTTTCCTCCTCTGCCTCCTCCTGGACCTCGCAGCCCCCAGCCTCCTCTGGGGGAGGAGACCTGCCACCACCACAGCCTGCCAGCCAGCCCTCTGGGACCCCAGAGCTCACCTTGTCCCAACCCATCCAGCTCACAGCACAGGACATGCAGCAGCTTCTGCAGCTCCAGCAGCTAGTGTTTGTGCCAGGCCACCACCTCCAGACACCTGCTCAGTTCCTGCTGCCGCAGGCCCAGCAGAGTCAGCCAGGTCTACCACCGACGCCAAATCTACTCCAGCTACCTCAGCAAACCCAGGGAGTCTTTTGACCTCTTAGCCCCGGGCTGGGCTCCCTGCTCAGGCTGTGACCTGCCCCACGCTGCCCGACCCACACTTCTCACACCCGCAGCCCCCTAAACGCTTGGAGCCGCCATCCCACCCCCAGGAGCCCAGTGATCTGGAGGAGCTAGAGCAGTTCGCTCGGACCTTCAAGCAACGCCGCATCAAGCTGAGCTCCACACAGGGTGGTGTGGGCCTGGCCATGGGCAAGCTTTATGGCAATGACTTCAGCCAGACGACCATTTCCTGCTTTGAAGCCCTCAACCTGAGCTTCAAGAACATGTGCAAACTGAAGCCCCTCCTGGAAAAGTGGCTCAATGATGTAGAGACTATGTCTGTGGACTCAAGCCTGTCCAGCCCCAACCAGCTGAGCAGCGGCAGCCTGGGTTTTGATGGCCTGCCCGGCCAGAGATGAAAGAAGAGGACCAGCATTGAGACGAATGTCCGCTTTGCCTTAGAGAAGAGTTCAAGCGAACCAGAAGCCTACCTCAGAGGAGAACCTGCTGATTGCCGTGGAGAAGGAAGTGATCTGAGTCTGGTTCTGCAACCAGCGCCAGAAGGAGAAGCATATCAACCCTTGCAGCGCAGCCGCCATGCTGCCCAGCCGGGGGAAGCCGGCCAGCTACAGCCCCCATCTGGTCAAACCACAGGGGGCTGTGGGGACCTTACCACTGTCCCAAGCTTCCAGCAGCCTGAGCACAACAGTTACTACATTATCCTCAGCTGTGGGGACGCTCCACCCCAGCGAGAGAGCTGGAAGAGGTGGGGGTGGGGGAGGGGCCATGCACCCGCTCAGTTCCATCCCCTCTGTCACTACCCCATCCCCGGCCACCACCAACAGCACAAACTCCAGCCCTCAAGGCCCCCACTCGGATATCATCTTGTCGGGCCTGAACCCCAGCACTGGTAGCACAATGGTAGGGTACCATCCAAGCCTCTGGTGGAACCCTGCCCCTTACCAGCCTTGATGGCATCAGGAACCTGGTGCTGCGGGCGGCCAGAGCAGCACCAGGGAGCCCTAGCCTGGTGACTTCGGCACTGTTCTTCTTTTTTTTTTTTTTTCTTTTTACAGTGGTTAAGTGTTTATTGCTTTATTTTATTGTACAGCTCTGGAATGAATGATGAATGACATATTTTATTTTCATTTTTTATTTTTATTCTTTTTATTT
>PVKA01024320.1:15516-34481 GCA_004027165.1 Ctenomys sociabilis | reverse complement strand
AAAAAAAAAAAAAAAAAAAAAAAAAAAGATGGTTAGATCTTAGGACAGTGGCAAATGCGTATAGTTAGCCATGTTCAGGCTATTTCTGAAAAGCAGACACTAACTAAAGAGATCTCCAGACTAGCAACAAAGTCAACTATAATCAACATGCAAACTTACACACACACACACACACACACACACACACACACACACACACTAGAAATATAAGGTGACAAATATGCCTCCAAAAGCTAGGAACTCCCCCAAAGCTGATCTATGTGACATTAAGGGGGAGTAATAAAGAGCCATGTAAGTAAATCAGCCAAAGTTATGAAATGAAAGACACCACCCCTCCCTCACTGGAGCTGAGTTGAGCTGCCGCTGCTTCCCCCACCACCATACAAGCCAGGCACACAGACTTGGTGGACCTTGCACAGCCCTCTGACACCCTCACTGGAGCTCGGCTGAACTGCAGCCACTGTTGTAGAAGCCAGCTGGTCCCAAGACAGCTATGGGGACCTAGTGGGCCTACCCTGCACCACACTGTCGCTAGAGCTTGGCTGAGCTATGACCGATTCTTCCTTGTCATCCCAGTAGCTCTGCTGGGCTGCTTATGCCTGTCCAACCAACAGTAGGAGCCTTAGTGAGCCCTACACTGCACCCACCCACTCACCCCTACCGAGAGATGCTGGCACTTCAGCCCCCCTTCATCATCATCAAATCCCTCTTGAGCTGTGGCTTAACTGCCTCACTAAGGTGGAAGCAACACTGCACCCCACAGGAGCTTTAGTGAAACTACCCCACCTCCAACTCTAATGGGGAGCCTTGCTCACCTGCACCACGCCCCTCTACCATCTCCTCAGAGTCAGGGTGAGCATTAGGAGCTACAGAAATGTCAAAAAAAGGAACAAAAGGCAATCTCAGACCACTAGCCCACACAAAACAAGTCGAGACGTCATAGAACTCGGAAGTCACACACATGAAATTTCTTTTACTTTTACCTGAAATTTCCTTACTTCAGTTAAAGTAACGAAACAACTGCATCAGGCTGTGGGGCAAATAAGACCAGAAATACTATTTCGGAGGGCCAGGGAGATGGCTCAGTGAAATAAGCACTTCCTTAGCAAGCACAAGGACCTGAGTTCAATCCCCAGTTCCACAAAAAAAGAAAAAAGAAATAATATTTCAGGAAAAAAAAAGAAATTACAACAATTATGCAATAACAAAATGATGGAAACATTGAATGCACAATGTAGGAAATAACTCGAATGCATGAAACAGATGCAAACAGATACCCAAGACATTGAGAATTCCTTGCAAAGAGGCAAAACTGCGTGAACAAAACTAAACATAGAATTTCAGACCTTGAAGATAATATTGCAGCTACTGAACACAAAAGGAAAGACTTCCTCAAAAGAATAAGAAATGTGGCCGGGGAGATGGTCAATAGAATAAGCGCCTCCCTGACAAGCACAAGGGTCTGAGTTCAATCCCTGGTTCCACCATAAAAAAGAACAAAGAAGCAGAAAATGACAATGCAACAAGATGAAGCAAAGAAAAATGATACAAGACTAAGAAGTATGAAATAGAGTCAACACAAATGACATAAAAAGACTATTTTCACAAGCAGTAGCTGAAAGTTTCCTAAGCATGGGAAAAGAATCTGATGCAGATTACTACACAGATGGGACACTAACTGACAATACTCAAAATAAATCTAGACATATAATAATCAAGATCTCAGAAACTGAGCAAAAGAACCAAATATTAAAAACAGATCACTTATAATGAAAAGCCCATCAGAATCAGGGCAGATTTCTCAACATAAAGCATCAAATCAAGAAGAGCTTGGAGTGAAATACTTCAGGTCCTGAAAGAAAACAACTTCCAACCTAGACTGATGTACCCTGAAAAAGTATCTATCAAATTTAATGGACACATAAGATACTTCCATGACAAAGAACAACTGAACAAATTCATCACCACCAAATGAACCCTGCAAAGAGTATTGACAGATATTTTAGAGACAAAATCACCTCAAATTCAAACATAATTATGTAAAATATGATTGGCCAGTTTTCCAAAAGATTAACATCCATGAAAAGGTACCAACCAGAATTTCAGATTAAAACTACTATTGAAAGTGTGCTTTGAAAATGTGACCACAGCATGGTCAGTGTCAGAACTAGGATATAGTGCTGAGGTCAGAGACTAACCACAAATACTTTAAAAACAGCATAAGAGTAAAAATGAATCCAAACATTTTTATATGATGCCTAGAAAACTCTACAATTAATTGTAATTAGTGAAAACTCAAGCGGTAGCACAATTGATATTTTAAAAAAATTCTATTTGTTTATTGAAGGGAACAGTTAATGCTTAATATTTTTATTTTGACCAATTTTACATGCTTATCTCTGATAATGAGCAACTACTTCCAAGTCTCACTATGTAGATCAGACTAGTAGTGATTCTCCTGTTTTCAGCCTCCCAAGCACTGGGATTACAGGCGCTCACCAACAGGCCCAGTCTCAATCACTGCCTCGGTGAGCCCCATCGGCGGGGCCAGCACAACAAGCCGGGAATCAAACCTCTGCAGCTGCACTCTACCTAAGCAGGTGCTTTAGTCTGCTGAGCTATCTGGCTGACCAAATGAGCATCTATTTTGAAGACAACAATGTTCAGTACAAGAAACATTGTTGAATTTCCATCATCCTGGTTTTTGAAATTCTGAGTATTTCTAATGTCTTTTTTTCTTCAGAACTGAGGATTGAACTCCAGCCTTTGTGCTTGCCAGGCAAACACTTATTCTATTGAGCCATCTCCTCGACGCCCTCTAATGTCTTTTATTATTTTTATTACCTTTAAATAGAAGTATATAAATAAAAAAGAGAAACACCTGCTTACAGAAATAATAGAAATTTCTTTCAAATATGGGAAAATAACAAACAAATGAAGCATAGAGAACCCTAAGAAACCACAAATAGAAAAGAACCTCTGTATGATACTTCATAATCTAAATTTCAGAAGTCCAACACAAAAGATAGAATCTTAAAAGCTAGTATGGAAAATTATTGAATCACAAAGAAAAATGCATTTGAATTCCAGCAGACTTCCCGTCACAAACCTTAAAGACCAGAAAAACTTGGATTAAAGTGCTTCATACCCTACAAAAAAAAAAAAAAAGTTTATAACTCAAACTGATATATCCTGGAAAACTATCCTTCAAAATTGACAGAGCAATGTTATTCCCATTATAAAGAACATCTTCAGAAATTTTTGACCTCCAAAACTGCACTTCAAATAATTCTCAAGATTATCCTAGAATGAGACAAGCTAATAATACTAAAAGCCCAATAGAACGAATGCACTGTGCCAGGTGACCAGAAACACACAAAGAGAAAAATAAAGGGAAACCAGCAGTAGAGTAACAGTGCAACTGTAGGAATCAGTCAGCACCTTTCTGTAATAATTCTCCAGGTGAACGGTCTTAATTTCCCAAACAAAAATATACATTGGCAGAATTGACCAAGAGACAAAATCTAACAACATAGTGTATTTAATCCAAAAAGAAATCCATGCACTATAAATCAATGGATGAAAAATAATTTTCCTTTCAATGTAAACTTGAAAACAAGCTTCAGCAGTTATTTTGTGTTCAGTCAAAGTTGACTTCAGCCAAAACTGATCAAAAGAGGCACAAAGAACCCTAAGTAACCACAAACAGAAAAGAACTGCTCTATATACATGGGTTAAAAGCATTATTCAATAGAAAGAGATTACAGCTATGAACACGTATGCACCAAACACCAGCACACCCAACTTAATAAAGCCAACACTACTGAACATAAAGTATCAGATAAATATTGACAATTGTAGTGATGACCTAAACACCCCACTGTCCCAAATAGATAGATGAACTAGACAAAGTACGGATGAAAAAATATCACAGCCAAACAAAATGTTCAAATGGACTTAATACATAACTGCAGGGTGCTTCATTTGACAACAAAATGCATACTCCTCTCTGAAACACATGAAACTTCACATACTTACTAGCCAACACAGCATATGTATAAATGCAAAAGAACTGAAATTATGCCGTGTATATTATCAGATGACAGCACAACAAAACTAGAGATCAAGCCGGGCGTGGTGGCGCATGCCTGTAATCCCAGTACTCGGGAGGCTGAGGCAGGAGGATCGTTGTGAGTTCAAGACCAGCCTGAGCTACAAAGTGAGCTTAAGACCAGCCTGAACTGCATAGTGAGACCCTGTCTCAAAAAAGACAAAAGAAAAACTAGAGATCAATGGCGGAAGAAATGGCAAAGAAAACAGAAATGATTTAAAAATATGCAAATTAAACAAAATATTTGAATAATCAATGAGTCACAGAGGAAATCAATTTCTAGAGTCAAAGGACTGTGACAGTGCATACCACAGCCTATGAGACACAATGAAAACATTCTGGAGCAGGCATTTTATAGCTAAATGCTCACATCAGAAAAACAGACAAGTCCAAATAAAGAAGCTATTGTTGCACCTCAAAGTCTCACAGAAATAAGAATAGCCAAAGTTCAAAGCTGATGCAAAGAGAAAATTTACAAAGATCACAGCAGAAATTTAAAAAACTGAGACTTTATTATTGTCTGGTTTTGTTTTTTTCTTTAAACAAATCCTGAACATTTATATCTGGTAGCCTAAGCAACTAATTTGAAGATAGCATCATGTAATGCAGCAACCATTGTTGAACTTCTATTTCTTTGTTTAGTGAAATTTTGTATCAATTCCAATTTTTTTTCAATCACTATTTTGTGTCCTTTAAAAAATTAAAAAATGCCAGGAATTAATGAATTGAAAGAAGTTCTGTAAAATAATAAATAAAATAGACAATCTCTTAGCCAATCTTATCATAAAAATGAAAGTAAATACCCAAATCAATGCAATTAGAAATGAAAAAGGGTGAAATCCCAACTGATACCACCTCATTCCAGATGATTATTAATAGCTACTTTTGAACGCCTATACTCTAAAAAACTAGAAAATTCAGAAAAAGTTAGCAGATTCCCAGATGCATATGAACTATCAAAACTGATCCAAGAAGATTCAAAATCCCTGATAACTTAATAACATGCAACAAAGACTAAGTAGAAATAAAAAACCAACCAACTAAGCTCATGGAAGATACAGCAGCAGCACTCTTCAAACTCAAGGAAAGGAGACCTCTCAGAATCATTCCTGGAGCGTAGCATTACCGTGGTGGCAAAGCTTGGCAAGGATTCACACAGAACAGAGAAATTCAGGTCAATCTCCCTAAGGAGCACTAATGCAAAAAATACTCAATAAGATATTGGCAAATAGAATGCAATAAATCATAAAAAGACCAGACAACATACCTAAGTAAGCTTCATCTCAGGGACACCAGGAGGGCTCAGCATACACAAATGAATACAATACATACACAGAAACAAGGACAAAAATCACATGATCATATAAATAAATCCAGAAAAGACCTTGAAAAAAAATCCAACATCTACTCAGGATAAACTCTGAGGCAAATAAATATGAAAGGACCTTATCTCAATCCAATAAAAGCCACTTATGACAAATCTTTGGCCAGAATATTAAAAGGGCAAAAACTGAAAGCTTTCCTTCTAAAATTAGTAACAACAAGAATGTCCACTATCACCACTCCTGTTCAATATACTACTCAAAAATGAAGCAAGGAATCAGGCCAAAGAAAACTTAGGGATATGTATACAAAAGAAGTCAAATTATCACTATTTGTAGAAGACGTGATACTTGATATTGAAAACTCATTAGGCAGAGCGCAGTGCCTGGAGTTTGATACCCAGAGTGCTGTGCCAGCACCACCCCCAGGGCCCGCTGAGACAGGGATTGAGGCTGGGCCTGGTGGCATGCGCCTGTAATCTCAGCACTTGGAAGGCTGAACACAGGCAGATCACTATGAGTCCAATATTGAAGATCCAAAATACATCACCAAAATATTCCTAGAGTTAATTACCAAAGTCAGTAGTATAGTAGGATACAAAAATCAACACACAAAAATTAGTAGCATTCTTGTACACAAATAATGAATTATCAGAGAAGGAATTTTTTTAATGTCATTCGCAATAGCATCAAAAATTAAATACTTAAAAGTCAACATAGGCAAGAAAAAAATGAAAGAACACTATACTTCAAACTACAATATTTTTAAAAGGGAGGTTGAAGAATACTATATTGGAAAACAGAAAGAGAGCCCGTGTCTGTTAGAGCAAAATCAATATAGTCAAAATGGCCATACTTTCAAAACTGATATGCAGGTTTAACTCAATCACAGACAAAATACCAATAGTGTTCCTCACAGAACTAGGGAAAATAATCTTAACATGCATAGGGAACCAAAGAATGCTGAACTATCAAAAGCAATCCTGGGCAGCAAGAACAAAGCAGGAGGCATCACAATCCCAGGCTTCCATTTATGCCATAAAAAGACAGTGGTTAAAAAAAAAAAAAAAAAAAAAAAAAACAGCACAGTACTGACACTGAAACAGACAAGCAGATCAACACAACAGACTAGGGGATACAGAAACCTCCCCAGCAATTTGGTTCTGTGCTCTTTGACAAACAGACCAAAATCATACACTATGAAAAAAGTGGGTTTTTAAATAAATGGTTCTGGGAAAGCTGGGTATCTACCTACAAAAGATTTACTTGAGACCCCTTCTCCCCCTATGTACCAGACTAAAATCATAATGGATCTAAGTCCATTCCCTCCTGTAAGAAAACAGACTAAATGTACCCTTATTGAGAGATATAGCAAAGTCAGACTCATTCAAACTGGGAGGCTTGTAAAGCCCCAGCTTGTTCTCATTTTTGTGATTTATTAGTATACATATGTAGTACGTAATGCTCACGTGTAGAGGTGGTACATGTACAAAGCACATCCTAATTCCTTTTCTCATCATGTTTCCCTCTCTCCTTCCCCTTCCACCGAATTCTTGATCTATTTCTGTTTTGGGGGTTTTGTTTTGTTTTCTTGGCAGGAGGAGTACATATTCATAGTACTTAATGTTCACATCCTTTGTGGGTGTTTCAGTGCTACTCTGCCACAAAGAAAGGCAAACTTGAGTCATTTGTAGGAAAGTGGATGCACCTTGAGAATAATATTAAGTGAAATAAGTAAGACTCACAAGCTTAGGTATCACGTTGTTTCTCTTATACAATAAAATCGGACCAATTGAAAAGCAAATTAAAGGCCCAACAAGATAGCTCAGTGAACTAAGGGCTTGCTTACACAAGCACAGGGGCCAGGGTTTGATCCCCAGGACCACATGCCAAGCCAGCCCCACCCCTTGGGTGTACTCAGCCCGGGATGGAGTCCAGGCCTGTAATCCCTGCACTAGGGAGGCTGACAACAGGAGAATCACTATGAGTTCAAGCTGTGTAGTGTGACCCTGTACCAAAAAAAAAAAAAAAAAGAAAAGAAAATTAAAAGATAAATAATAGGCAATAAGGACACAGATCTTTCTCACAGGGTATGGGGGTCTAGAGATGGACATAAGGGGTAAGGAATGAAAAAATAATTTGGGTGTGTTATGTGCATGCATATGCTCTTCTTGAGAGTTCAACTGTATAAGACACTCTAGAGGAGAGAACAGAGCAGCCCCCATCAGAGTGGACACTAACCTCTCTAGGATCGGCAGCAGATCTCCAGCAAAACTCCAACATCATTCTCAGGTTTGCATCTGAGCTGACATAGCAGAGAGCTGAGTGGAAACAACTATAGATACAGTACACTATGATGAATAAATTAAAATAGAGAGGAAAGAAAAAATAATACGAAAATCTCCCACAAAAAAAAGATTTTACCAAGCAATATTCCAGAAACTCATAACGTTTCCAAATTAAAAAAAAAAAAAAAAATTCAGCCATTCATCCAAGTAAGCTTAATTTCATGAGATTAATGTGCCAAATGGCAAAAATTTTTGTACAGCTAGGTTTAGATTGCTCAGAGACGCATTAAAGAATATATTACATAAAGAATAAAAATTAACACCAAATTGAAAATATAAGAGGAACTATAACAAATATGTACAAACGCAAACTAGAAAACTTATTTTTTTTTTTGTCTTTTTGAGACAGGGTCTTATTTTGCAGTTCAGGCTGGCCTTAAGCTCACTTTGTAGCTCAGGCTGGTCTGGAACTCACAACAATCCTCCTGCCCCAGCCTCCCTAGTGCTGGAATTACAGGCATGCACCACCACACCCGGCTTAGAAAACTTATAAATGAAAAACGTGATTTCAAGTTTTTAACTCAAACTAAACAAATTCCATCATTTTTTAAACAGAGAGAACAGTTAAGGAATATAGAAGATAGAGTTCCCCATGTATGCATAATAAAAGATCTAGACGAAAGCAAGGTACATGAGTAAAAATACTGAGGAAGCTAACAAATTTCCAAATGAAAAGTCATTTTCCAAACTGAAATTTTGACCCTTCTGGCCAAAAGTGTGCTCTGAGCATTGAGCAGCATAAATTCACACTTTTCTGAATCACTGTGAAAGTGAAATATCACAAAGACTAAAAATTTAGCCTGGCGAAGTATCAAGATGTTTTGCATATTTTATGTTTTTCAGTCTTTCATATAACATTTGGCTACTTAACTTCTCTTTATTATTTTGTCCTATAATTTAATCTCAGTGACCTTTTAAGATGAATAGTATCATTGAGACCAATGTTGTCGCACTAATGCATGTTAAATCTATGAGTGTACAAACAAGAAAATCCTTCCCAGTTGTGACTACAATGCCAAGCAGTGTCTGTTATGCAGCTCTAGTGTTCAGGAAATTTTTTTTCTGTGATATATTTTGGTCCTTATTTTTTTAAAGAATAATTTTCTTTTATTTTGAAGAGTAAAAATTATCAGTAATATTTAATAAATGAAAGAATAAATCTGCTAGGTGGATAAGTGACTTTCCCACATTTGATGGCTTTTTTAAAAGATAATAAAAAATAGTTTTAGAAAAACAATACAGAATTTTACTGAACAACAATAATAGGAATTCAATGACTGCTACTAAATGGTCCAGCTAAACAACTGGCCTCAGAGCCAAGTCTTAGGCACTCTGTGTACCTAGGCTGCTCCTCCACCCGTTCCCCTTTTCCCAGTTTTTGGCCAGTGACTTCTTCTAGACCATGTTCTACTTACCCTTGCTTTTCTTTAAAGCTCAACCTGCCTTTCTGATTATTTTGTCATGCAATATATTATCATCAATCACAGTCACAATATAACCCTCCAATTTCTCACACACAACTCCATATTTGCATATGTTACCAAAACAACCATCTGCCTGGGTGATGGGGAAATGATCAAGAAAAGATAATGGTCTGAGGAGCTAAGTGCAGTAGACGGTTTTAAAGTTGTGTGTGCAAAGCACAGTGCCAGGGACAGCACACGAAGAGATTAGAAATGAATGAGAATATTAGGAAAAAATAGAGCAATGGTAGAAAATGAGGGGGAGAAAGGACACATCACAGCACTCTCAGAAGGAAAGATGATTTATCTCTTTGAGGAGGAGGAAGAAGACAGGATAACTTAATGGAGCAGGTGACTGCTAAGAAAGCCTTTAAGAAGTGGTGGCATTATGACAAAGAATTGAGCAGATAAATAGAATTCTGCACCAAGAAACCAAAACAAGCAAGGGAACAAAAGAAGAAAAGATGAGTACATTTAAAATGCTGCAGTCCCTTAAGTTGGTCTTCAGAATAAACTATGTGCCTAAAAACAACACAAAAGAAAAGACTGGAACAATAGCTTGTGGTATTTCCTGTAAGGCCTTGAATGGCAGGCTGGAGACCTGGTGTGTAATTTGATGAACAATGAATAACAACTCAAGATTTTTCTTTAAAAAAGAACTGCATCATACCAAAGACATACTTTTTGAAGTGTTAACAGCCAGAATAGTTTGAATTTATATCCAGAGCTTGAGGCTGGGCAGATCTGGGAGGAAGTGCTCAGTTTAAAATAAAAGATGCCACAGAGGAATTGAGGCTCGCGATGATGGCGAGCACCTCGGAAATGAACAGGAACAAAAGACAAATGTAAAACACATTAGGCAGCTGTTCAAAGACTCAGCGGATGGGTTTGGGATGGGCAACAATGATGCATGCTTCATTAAGTCAGAGAGAAAGAAGATTTAGAGACAGATCCTAGAGTTGGCCTCTGGAAGACATTCTTCAGAGCTAAATACCAGTGCAGTCTCCCGCGGAAGTCTGGCTGAGAGGGATAATAAATGAGCCAGTAGCTTCATTCATTTGGGCTGCTCTGACAAAGTACTATAAACCACAGAGCTTACACACAGACATTATTTCTCACACTTCTGGAGTTCACAGATGGTCCATTGTCACTGTGTCCTCACATGGTGGGCCACTGGCTCTCCAGAGTCTCTTTCATAAGCCCACAAATTTCTGACATGAAGACTCCACCACACCCATAACCTACTTGTCAAAAGCCCCATGCCCTAAGACCATCCCTTTGAGGGCTAAGATTTCAACATTTGAATTTTGAGGGAAAAAAATATTAAGATTGCTGTGATCAGTAAGACAAAAGAGTAAGCCAATGCCTTGTAAAACTTTGGTTTAAAAAAATTAAAAAGGAGCCAGGAATGGTGATGCACACCTGTGACCCCAGCACCCGGGAGGCTGAGGTAGGAGGCTCATTGTGGGTTCAAGGCTACACCAGGCTACACAGTGAGTTCAAGCCCAACCTGAAATACATAGCAAGACCCTATCTAAAAAACAACAACAAAAAAAAGTAAATGAATACATTAAAAATGTTTGAAAAGATAAATAGTAGTAGTCTGAAATAAGTGTTACACAAAAATATGGAATTTCTGAGCATTCTTTTGACACACAGGAAGAATTAAGTCTTCTCCCTTTGTGTGAGTGTCACAAAGTCCCAAGTATACATCCCTCCCGCGTAAACACCTGTTTGCTTCTAATCATTCCACACTAGACTGAAAACCCTTAAAGACAGAAGCTGTATCTCTTCCATGATTTTTCCTAAGCGTCTAACCCATTGCCCAATATAGAAGACACGAGACAAATATATTAAGACTCAGTGAAAAAGTTTAAAGGTGATATCAAAGTGAAAGTGGTGAGGCAAAATCTTCAATGAATTATGAAGGTTTTGAACAAAGCAACAGGCTGGAAAATTAACCTTCAGTGGACATAGCGGTTTGTTACCTAATTTCCTCCATTAGTTTATTTGAAAGTTTCAAAGAATCCTATTTATAGAGATTACTGATATGGAAAATCAAGTACTAGTTATACACAAACAGGATATATTCCTTCCAAAGTGGAACCTAGTGCTCTGAGAGTTGAATCATACCAAAGACTCTTAGTATTGTTTTCAGCTTTAAAACAGTCATTCAAAATAGTGACATTAAATAACATTCTGATGTAAATAACAAGCTTAAGAGTTAAAGAAAAAGAATGAAGCTGAAAGGAAATAAGATGGAAAATGAGGGAAATGACCCACAGGACAAAGATACCAAATGTCCCTTACAGTGGAAGGCTTTCCGCCTCTCCAACACTTTCACTGCTCTGCACTTCTGGGATGGCCCAGAAGTTCTGTCCCTGTGAGTATACAGGAGCCAGGATATGGGTCTCTATGTCGCAGATCCACCTGGGTTTCCAGGTGACAGCGGGAAGCTCCATTTCCAGGCTACCAAGGGAGAGCTCAGTTGTTAGAATATGAGCAAAAAGAACAAAGGCCCTTATCATGCCAAGAGTTGGGTTGAGTCCAACAATAACTGTGCACTAAGAACCAGCCCTAGGAGGGTCTGGATCTGGTGCTCCTTGGCCCCCAAGATCATGTGAGATAGAAGTGCCGGGATGTGACAATAACTTCTAGCCCCAATTAGCAAGGCAAGTCAACTTCAGCCAATCAGTTATGTATAAGGTTTCTCTAAGATTCGGAGCCTATAATTTCAGATGTGAATGAAGTGGGAGGGAGGGGTGACTAAAAAGAAAGCTGTAAGGAAAAAATTGTGCTTAATCTGATTTCTTAATTTTAGAAAGAGAAGAGCAGAACTGGGGATGAGGAAAAAGGGAAGAGTGGGACAGAAGGGAGATGAATGATGATCAAGATGGTGTACACATATGTGTTCCCCAAAATGAATTATTATATGCCATATAATAATGAAAAAAAAATTTTAAAAGAGACCCAGGTCAGAAAAGCAAAATATGCCCATAGAACGCTTTCACATCCTGAACTTAGTCAGCAGGAGCCACTAGATCCCTGTCACTGGGGACCCTCAGGAGGCCATTTGCCTCTGCGAATGCTTTTGTGTGAGCTAATCACCGCACCAAGCTCAGAATGTATAGTCTTAAATTTTTAGTCTATGTCTGTGTCTTAAGTCATGAAGCTGTGTTATTTTATTCCCCAATTTACTTAGAAATTCTTTGATTGTACTTACACTGTGTTTCTTTTTAATGTTTCTTTCCACCCAAGCAGTCTCCCTTCTAAAGCTGCAGTGGCCTTCGCAATTATCCCTGCTTTTCGGTGTGATGCTCGCCTCCCCAATCCCTCCTGTGGGCCAGGTGAGTCATGGCTCTGCAGAGATTGTTCAGGTTTTGAAGAGGGAGCTGATTTCTCATGGAAACACAAACCATTACGTGGGCTTGCTACATCCCTGGAGCACTAATCACTTTAGAGTTCTGGTCCCAGATGAATAGACGTATTTCCCCAATGCTAGCACCAAAATTTCCCTTTGGTGGCTTTTAATGTGGCTGAAGACATAAAGCACATCAGGACAACGAATCATAAATCAAATGGCAAGACAAGACATTGATATCTAATCCAGTCCAGCTACTGATTTCCAGCAACCAAGAGACTAAATTACCTCAGGTGAAAGAGGTGTTTATTATTATTATCATCATCATTATTATTACCATTGAAAACATAGGATCCTTCTTACATTTAACACTACAGGGATTTAAATAATAAGTAAACAATAAAACTGTTGTACCTATTCTAAATACCTTAGGGTACAATATTTCAAAGCATTAGATTTTTTTTTTATTTCAAACCATGTTGCTAATTTTTTAACAATGTATTTGATGACTCTGGTGGGGACAGAAAAGCTACATATGTATAATTTATATAACTCAGGATTTATATGGCCTTCTATTTCCAGATATGTAATCCTGTCTCTTAAAACTTACAGATCATCAATTAAGGTGACATAAACAAGCAGCATGAACCAAGCTTCCCTGAGGACATGCGGCTGTCATAGGAAACCTAAGGGAACTCACTCTGAAAGCAACTTTGTATCATAAAAATATTTACACTTTGCAATAGAAGGAAAATTTGGATTAATTTAAATAAAAGACTGAACTGAGCAATGACTAAATTCTGTGATTCTTTTTTCTCCACCATATATACCTTGGATAAAATTCTCTTTTAAACTGATTTTCTGGGTGAATTATAGTTAATTTCTAAAAGTACTGCATTTTTAAGAGAGCAATTTCACAGAGAATATAACAGTAGTAGGCACTATTTAAATACCCCTTTGATGTGCCACTGGATATCTACAGTTGATAGACCCAGATTTGCACCTTCTGGACAGTCTTATTTTTCTGAAATCATTAACCACTTTCTTGTTAGAACAGTGGGAATGGCTTGCCTTTCATTAAAACTCCTCATCCAGGCCTATGGCCCTGACTCCAGCGTGATTCCAGTCAGGGGACCCAGGCAAATGACAAAGGCAAAGATGGAGATCAGGGCTCCCCAAGGAAAGAACACTCAAGGAGGCTTAAGAATGTCCCAGCAAGCTGTCCTCACACAGCTCTGCAAAGAAGAGCGATTCCTTGGGTCATTGCCATGTGGGCTGCGTGCGGCCTTCTCTGTGTTATGGTCTAGAATCTTACCTGCAATCTGCACTCCAGGGCACAGATCCCAAACAGATCCCAGCCTTCCAAAGGATCAGCGAATGCAGACTAGAAAAATGTTCATTTGTATCTTCGCTGACCTCTAACTGAAATTTAACGTTTTGTAAAATTAGCACAGACAATAACCCAAGGGGCCTTTGGTGTCCCTGGGACTTGTTCACCAACGGCCATCATAGGTCTTTCCGTGTCACATTACTGTCGTTACCAATATCCCAAAATGTATCTTTCACTTATGCTCATCTCCACGTGAAAGTATGATAGTTACTTGTTGGGGGCCATGAGTTATAAACTGAGTCTAGAGGAGGCCCAAAGCTTGCTCTTGACCTGTCCTTGAGCCAGATGGCAGCTTAATCCCTTCTCGTCACACTGGGAAGTCGTCTGCGGTGTTCACAAGACAAGAGGAGACCTGATGGAGACAGTAGTCATCTGGGGAACCTACAGCTTCCTTATTGTCCCTTGGCTCACCCTTGTCCTTGTCCTTGCAAAAATACCTTGCTGTTCTTTCTAGAGCCCATAGTTGCCATTGCTATTCTTCAAAATGCCCACTGCCCCACATCCACTGACCTTGACTCAGAAGTAATGAGTAAATACCAGGGTTCTGCATACCTCAGGGCCTTTTGCTCCCCAAGAACAACTGGTCATCCCAAACCCCTGCTTGCACCCTTATTTTGTCTCTTGCTCTGTCGTGGCTTGGAGTTTTGCAAGGGGAAACAATACAAAGCAGGACATATTTTATAAGATTGTTTTATAATGAATCACCCAAAGAATCATGTACAAAGAATGCAGGAAAACTGTTCACACACTGAAGATGAAAGAATCGAGCTGAGAGCAAGGATCCTAATCTCTTGCATGAGTCCAGCTGAAAACCTAGAACTCATAACAGTGCCTCTCACAAGTCCAACTGGAGGTCTAGAGCCCATAACTATGCTTCATGCCAGCCTGTTTCATAGATCTGCGCTGGGAAGGTTCAAAGGTCAATGGTAGAAGCTAGAAAGTCCATGCCATTGGGATGAAGGATCTATACTAATAGGCTGAAGGATCTGAACTAAAGCCGGGAGTGAAGTCCCAAGCTCCTTCAGCGATGAGGCAAGCTGAGTTCCCATCAGGAAGGCCAACATGAGAAGCTTTTACAAGAGGCTGATCATCACATCGTCTTCCCCTCCAGAGAAAAAAAGCGATGCTTGAGGTGAGGACCAGAGCTCCTCCAAAATGTACGCAGCCATTCTCAGCAACAACGAGGTCCTGAGCTGCTCCTTCAACAAGAACAACCAAGGTCACCAGGAAAGCCAGCATGACAAGGTCCTCCAGAAGAATAGCCCAAGAGAGCCAGCAGTTCCAACAGCTTCCCTAACAGCCTCCCATCAGCTTCTCCTGCGCTCCTCTTACGCCACTGGCAACAGTCCTCAGGTGGACTTCCACACCCAGCACCATGCTCCTTCAGTTCAGCTGGGGGTAACAAGCCGACCTGGTGGGCCATCCACTGCATGCTCTTTCTTCCCGCTGTGCACTGTGACACTTGGCAGGAGATTGGGAGCTCAGTGCTGGGGTCCCCAATAACTGGCACTGGGGAAATGGTCTGTGTTGGTTGCTAGAAACATAGCTAGATAGAGCTGTTTAATACATTAAGTACTGCTGGGTGTCAGGATGTTTAAATGCTTTAATGCTATATGTAAATATGGTTATTTTGTAATATTACATGTTTTATTTTATACACCTAAAACATTAAATCTGAAGAAACTGACCCCTAAAGTTATCAAATAAGAACCTTCACTTGCTCTCCAATACAACCAGCAAAAATTATTTTGTAAGCAACCTTTCTTTTTATTGGCATATGTCCATAATGATATTTTCATCTGCAGGGGGAACTGGGGTATATATAGGATTTGTGTTGGTTATTTTCTGTCCTGTTCTCTACCCCCTGTCCTCTCACGCCTTTCACTGACCCCCCCCATATACAAAAAGGCTGCCACTACTTCACCCTGTAACTTACTTACACTTTGAGTTTACCATATAAGAAAGCCATACAATATGAAAACAACCTTGTGAACACATCTAGCAAACACAATGACTATCACTTTTAAAAACTTTAATAGTTTTGGAAGAATCTGTGGTATTTAAACCAAGACTTCTCCCTTCCTCTCCTCTCGTATAGTAGCAAGGTGAACACAGGCTCCAGACTGAACATAAGAATCCCTCTCTCCTCAGCTTCCAGCCGCAAAATTCCCCAGCCTTCTCTCAGCTCCTTATTGCTGACAGTGAGTTCCTAGGAGTGCGGTGGAGAGACCAGAGATCCCTCCTCCCGCCCAAACCCCACTGGCAAAGTAAAAACTGTGCCCTGGGGACCATACACAGAAAGGACTAGAATCCAAACTTCCCTTTCCCAGCTCTGGAGTTAGTGGTTTCAAATCAGGAAGACTAAGCCTGAAGGAAGACTCCCTTCCATGGGGCACCTCTAGCTCCTAGAGCAGGGATGTCATTAGGAGAGGAGCTGGTCATTGGCCCAACCCCAGCTCTGAAGGTAGCTCTGCCCAGGCACATGAAATCAATTCTAACAGTGGCAGTGTCGCAGAGAACATTGATAAAGGGATAAACATTATTGAAAAAGAACCAAATGGAAATCTGAAAGTAAAAAGAAATTGTAAAATTCACTGAGAGCTCCATAGTAAATCAGAGAGAGGTATAATAGATTCGATGACAGATCAGTAGAGAGCAAGCAGGATAAAGAAGAGGAAGTGAAGAATGAACAGAACAGAACACTAAAGAAGCACAAACACCATTAAACACCCTTGTTTGTATGCATAAACCTGATGCTTCTGGAAGTAACAGAACAAAAGATACAACAAGAAAAAATATTGGAAGAATTGTTTAACACTTAAAATTTACTGAAAAATAACAACCTATGTGTCTAGAGGCTAAAGAAACTCAATGTCGACTAAAGACAGATTCATAAACACATCATAGGAAGAATGTGGAAAATTAAAGATCAGGAGAAAAATCTCAGTATTATCAAGAGAAAATAAATCTGTCTGAGAAGATATTCTGACACCAGATTGTCATCAGGCCAATGCTTGGAATAAGCACAATAATTTGCTATCTAGAATAAAATATCCAGAAGATACCTGATTCTGGTATCCAATATGCCTTAATCAAAATAATACAAAAGAAAAATTGTCTGTAATTTTTAAAATGGGGGGCATCCTCAGTTAAACAAAACTCAACAGGTTTTGTTATTGAAAGACTTGTTGTAAGTTTCAGAATGCTAATTCTGGATCTTCAAAGGGGGTAATAATCAAAGTACTTCCCAGCCATTGTGACCAGGAAAACCATTATAGAGTACACCTAAAGGCTGATGTAAAACTAGAAATAAGGCAGTGGAAATGGCAAATGGAATAAGCACTTCCCTGGAAAGTGCAAGAGCCTAAGTTCAATCTCCAGTTCTGCCAAAAACTAATAATAATAAATGAATATAAAAATAAGTAAAGATGCCAGTCACTGCTACAGTTAACTGGCATCTGTTTCCCATGCATCTATATCAAGCATGACTTTCTCCTGAAGGCAAACATGATAGACAACCATCCATATTTTCAAGGACATGCTAGGTCAAAGGCCATCTGAGGTTCCCGGTAAGGCTGCCTGCCAAGGCCACAACTTGAGTCACCCTGAGGGTGGCTATGCCCTAGCCCATCTGTTTTGATTTTTTGGATCACATTTTTTTCTGCCTACATTAATGAAGGCAGAAAAGGACAACCACTGCTAACGGGCTTCTATGCATGGAAAATTCCTGCCCATTGCTGTTTCTAGTCTTAGGTGCTGGTTTATAATAACAACCTATCAAAATGTTGTGTGCAGCTCCAATAAACATAGTCGTCATCTGAGAGCTATACTTAAAATGCCAAGGCAGATTTGTCAGCCACTGGGGCCTGGAGTGGAGCCAGTTCATAGCTCTAAAGAAGCCTGCTCCCTGCAGCTTCCCTCTCAGGGCGTATATGAGAAGAGCGAGGACTCGAGCCAGCCTCAGGAAGCCATGGCTCAGCAATTTGAGCCAGGGGGACAGCAAACAAGGAGGATTGAAGGGGCACACTGAGACAACTTCAAGAAATGTAATCTTGCTTCTTCTTGTCAGAAAACACCAACAGCAGCACGTACACCAAGCAACTTCAGTGCGCCATCCCCGGGCACAGCAGCGTTTACTCCTTCTGCAAATGTTTATTCCCTGGAACAGAATCAGTGACTCATAAAAGAACTAAACATTTTCTTAGATACAGACCAATAGAGGAATACTCACTGTGGAAATGACCTAATACTTAACAAGGATACTGTCATTTACAAATACTCTCCTTGCAAAACATGGGTCCAAGGTGTTGTATGTGCCTATTGATATCCCCTCTTTTAATTCTTCTCATAGTTGTATAAGCTTGTACATCGTTGAATTGTCTCATCCTGCCCAAAATCCTTAGAATCCTGTCTTCCTGACCCAAATTATCACATTGCATGATTCCTAATGAAAGAGCTTTGGACAATCAACTGAACAGTTACAGGGACAGAGACTAGACACTCCTGGAAGGCATGCACAAGCTAGAACATGTTGAGTTGATAGACTAATGAAAGGACCAAGTAAATGGCTCCTCCCGCTCTGGTAGCCTTTTTGAAAGCAACCCACTTTCTGACTAGAAAAAGAAACAAATGACAGGAAAATTTAATGCATTGTAAGAAACTGACAGACAAATAACTGTTCCGAACAGTAAAATCAAGGTCTCCAGGAGCCAGAGCAAGTCTGTGTGAAGTAGAGTTGTAAGCAGAGTTTTTTAAAAAAAAATCTTAGCCGGGCGCAGGCCTGTAATCCCAGCACTTGGGAGGCTGAGGCAGGAGGATTGTTGTGAGTTCAAGACCAGCCTTGGCTACAAAGTGAGCCTAAGGCCAGCCTGAACTGCATAGTGAGACCCTGTCTCAAAAAGACAAAAAAAAAAAAAAAAAAAAAAAAAAAAAAAAAAAAAAAAAAAAAAAAAAAAAAAAAAAAAAAAAAA
>PVKA01024320.1:0-15416 GCA_004027165.1 Ctenomys sociabilis | reverse complement strand
GATTGAAGATATAAATGTGATAATATTTTTAAATGTTTAAAAATGTTCATATTCTTCAACCATATATTCCTTTTTTACTTCTAAAAATTTTATCTACCAAAATCCCAGTTTTGTTTATAGAAAAAGTGTGTGTGCCTGACATAGTGACTGAAGATTATCTCCCTAATCATCAACAGCAGTTCTATTTATATTGAGGTGGTACGGTACAATCTTACTTTCTTTGTTTCTCTTTTCTTCTTCAAAACTTTCTTTGCTAAATTGATACTAATTGGGAGGAAAGTGAAAATGATGAAAGTATGTGCATTTAATAATCTGCAAAAATGAGAACATTAATCTCTATAATCTATAGAAAAGTGGGGAAAAGTGTATGAAATTATTAAGTGTAACTGGTGTGCCAAATAAACAAATGCATGAGAGGAAAAGACGCTAAGTCTATCATTCATAAAGCCCTCTATACACTGAAGACAGCAATCAAGTCAAAATGCACACAATAACTCTAAAAACTAGATCGCAGTTTTCTGTTATTTCCAGGGAGGACAGGGTTAATTCAGGTCTTACAGTTAGGAACTGATTAAAAAAAAAGAGACACAAAAGCAAGGTGAAGAAACAGAGACTGAACAAAAACAATTCCTGCTAGAAATCGAAAACATGCCAAATAATAATTCTGATAATGCTCACCCTAAATCAAACACAGCCTCGATCTCAGTCTCTCATTGAGAAACACTGTACTGGGGATCTCAGATACGGGTGGAAACAAGCATGCTCTGAAATAAGAACTGGATAGAGTATTGCTTGCCAATTCTTGGGTGTCTTTCAAATCACTTCACATTTAGTATCTACACTTTTGAACCAAACTAAGAAAGTACTCTAAGGGTATCAACAAACGGAAATTTCAAAAACAGAATAGTACTAATTTTTGTTAATCCAATAAAATGTTGGTTTTCAAAAGCCTGTAAGACCAGAAGAACAGCAGGCCAAACTATTTCTGTTAATGTATCCTTAGTGCCTATTATAACAACTCCTCAAGGACAGTTTGATAAATGAATGCAGGACATTTGGGATCTGCTTAAGTAGAACTCTAAAACCACCCATTTTAATCTGAAGAGAACACCAGTCAAACCAAGTGCCTTTGGGGTAACATACAAACACACAAAATTAATTTATTAGAATTCTCATGACTTCATTCTTATTGATATTCATGTTCCATTTACATTCTGCTCTCATTCATCAGTTTCCTAATGCAGTTATTATAAAAATGCCGGTTGCCACGCTTCTCTGGATATCTCTGGGCCTCACGCTTTACGATCGAATCACTGAGAAGGAACATTGAGGTAGTTGACCCACAGTGAATTTAACAAGGGCTTGACACCCATCAACAGTGCCACCCACACATGAAACTGGTGCTGAGGTGGTGACAGCCTTTGTTGTAGGACAGTCAGACACTCCAGGGCCTTTCAAGTGAATGGGATCGACAGCACTTCACAAAAGCCGGATTCAAATTCTGTGACAGTCTCCACAGTCCCATACAAAAGACTCTTGCTGCTGTCATGCTTCATCACCTTTTAAACATGTCAAACTTGTATTGCACTGCATTATAAAACAACTAAAAAAAAATTCCACTTCCAGTTCCATGCGAGATAATAAATTTAAAATAATTTTGGTGTCAAATCCAGGATATAAAAAAAAAACAAAAATAGTGACCGCTGTTGTTCTCATGCTTGACCTTTAAGATATGATTTGAGTTTTATCATTCTAATTATTTAACCATTAAATATTTTCCAGCACCAGTGAATTTACAAGAATGTCAGTGATTATTACCAGGAAGTTAGTAGCCAGAGTGATTCACACTGAGTGAGTTTAGTCTCGCCTTTTCAGGCTCTTGTCTTCATTTTCTGTTTCTGGCCTAACATAAGCTAAATGTTCTTAATCCAGTCTTCAGATCTTTCTGCAATCCACTCTCCCCATGCAGATCCCTGTGGAACATCGCCTGCCAGGTCTTCTGAGTGCTGTGTTCTACCCACCCATCTTCTGGGACACTTACTGTGAACTCTTCAGTAGCAGCTGAAGCTCTCATTGTTGAGTGTGAGGCCAGCCTAGTGAATTCACAGACCTTGCACACACCCTCTCTCATCCCACTACCACCCCAAAGGGCAGCTGTCCTGCAAGTGGATGCACAGGAAAAGCACATAACCCTGGAAGTGAACAATCTGAGGTGACCATCATGAACTGGGCTGTAACACTGAACGCCTTCGCCCTGGTTCTCATGGTTCTATTTTCTCAGGGGTAAAACAGGAATGAGAGTGTGCAACGGGTGTGGCAGTACACCCAGTCCTGTGGAACCAACTGCCGTGCCCTGCATACAGGGTGTACGTGAGTGATACGCCATGCAAAGGTTTAAACAATGACTTACAATGAAAGACCTTAACTCTTCCTCAGAATCTGCGGCCCCCAGCTGAGCTTTGAATGCACTTATTCTGTCATTCTTGCCGGTCTCTGGAGCAGTGCTGGAAGTCCTGTCTTAAGCGCCTTTACTTATGCCGTCCTAGTGGTCTTGTAGCCCTGAATCAGTTCTAAGCATTTACCTTTCACGGTCATTTCGATTTTGAGGAAGAGCCAGAAGTCGCATTTTGAGGAAGGGCCAGACCCGTGAAGAGGGAGAAGGAGGACACACAGTCCCACCTTTCACACGCCTGCCGTTCCGTGGACAGCACAGGGCTGCAGCACTGCCGTGTTTTGACCATACCTCATAGAGACAAGAAGGAGGACCTGCAGAACCACCTCAGAAACTGGGGAGAGCAACGGGACAAGTGGCTTCAAAGTGAAAGGGTGGAATTTGATTGTGATTAATGGTAATGCATCTTTTACTATGATAAATTGTTTCAAATTTAAATACATATTATATTTTTCTACCACACCTTGTACATTAGTATTTCTTTTCTGCGAAAGCAAGAGAAAATATTAGCACACTTCCGATTATCAAAGAGGTGTTGCCTATGGCCACTGCATTCCTTCATTAAAGATTTCTATTTTTCTTTCAGAAAGAATGAATAACATTCTATAAAGTCACACCATGATTGAGGTACATTTTAACCTATGGCATGCCAGTTTTGTCACAATCTACTCAAGCAAAATTTTTAAGACACTAAACTTTTCCTTTATTCAAAAAAACCCTGATATTACTAAGACCCAGAGACCCTCCAGGTTTCCTCTGCCCTGTATGGACCTCAGAGAAGTGTGTAACAAGCAGCTGGAGGAGAGTCCAGAAACCCAATAATCCAGCAGTAAATTTTTGCACTGTCTTCTAATTTTCCACTGCAAACATTAGCATTTATTCTTAGCTTAGCATAGCATCCTCATACACTCGAAATCATTCACTTTCTGGCAGAAAGCTAAAATAAGCTTTGAGCACTGCATTTAAAATAAGAAACAGAATACCCTGTGGAGCTTTTTGATCAGACTTTGTGTTAGCATCCACTCCATTGCAATTAAAAGAATCAGAGTTTGGGCCAGACCTAGTGAAACATGCCTGAAATCCCAGCTACTAGGAAGGCTTAGGCTGCAGTATCACATGTTGGAGCCCAGCCTTGAAAATTTGGTGAGACCCTGTGTAAAGTAATGAGACAGAAAGGCTGAGGAATAGCTTAGTGTGAAGGCCCTGGGCTCAATGCCAAGCATCCCTCCCCTTTCACACACACACACACACACACACACACACACACACACACACACACACACACACAGAATTAGAATTTAGCCCAAAGAAGATAGTACCCAACACTGTTGACTTTCCAAAGGTACAATGTCAAACCAAAATAATAAAATCTTAGTCATGAAGATGGAAAACACAGGATCAAACATATGATCCCGTTTGTAATAACTAAGTCAGCTCTAATACTGGTGGATTCAGAGACATGACTTTTCATTTATCCAGAGGCCTTTTATCCAGAGTTTATGATCTGTAGCCCAGAAAGCAACAGTACTGACTTGGGTTACTGAACTCCTCAGCAGGAGTTACCTGTGGCTACTCTCAAAGCCCTGTCCTCCTCATAAGCTTCCACTTGCTTAAGTCTCCTGGCAAACAAGGCCCAAGCAGAAACCAAAAGGTGCATATTTGTATGGTGCTATCTTTAGAGCAGTACAGAAGACACCTGTTGAAATACACAAAAGTCTATGTGCATATAAGTATACAGCTATGATGGGATTGCATGTGTTTAGGTATGTGTGTATGTGTATGTATGAGAGAGAGAGAGACAGAGACAGAGAAACAGAGAGACTCAGAGACAGAGACACAGAGAGAGAGAGTTTCGTGTGTCGTGGGAACTCTAAACTCTGTAAAAAAGAGTAATAAGACATCTTTATTGGAAATATTAATAAATTATAAGTTATTCCTGCTGCAAATCACTTAAGGTATAAACAAATATAGTTTGTTTTACTTCTGAATTTTACCACTTCACTTTTCATCTTTTCTCTAAAAGTATAAAATCATTTCATTTCTGGTGCTCAGGAAGTATTACATCCTAAGCTTCTCTCCATGGTAATGATTTGTAAGCAGCTCATATTATTAAAAGTGTTTCTAACAATTTCTACCCCTAAGAACAACACATAGATTTTTTTATGTATTTAGTATAGGGTCTACAAGGTCTACTGGATCTTACTATGCAGATTGGACTCATAGTGATTCTTCTGTTTTCAGCCTCCCAAGTACTGGGATTACAGGCACACGCTACCATGCCCAGTCTCAATCACTGCCTTAGCACACCCCAGGGGCAGGGCTGGCATATCACGTTGGGGATCAAACCCTGGCTTCTGTGCTCCACCTAAGCAGAGCTATCTGGATGGTCAACACATGGATTTTTGTGGGTCTTTGGCAATAATGGCTATCCCATGGGATTCTTGAAGAATGACATGTCATATGTATAAATTAGTTAGCATTCAATAAATCATTGTCATTATTTATCTAATTCTCTATCACTTACAAAGTAATAAAATACAAACTTAGGCTCTTTCATTTCAATTAATACTTTGGCAAGTAACCTGACTTTTTGATACTCAAGTCTTCTTGTCTAGAAGAAGAAGTAAAAAAATAATATCTAGCTCCTAAAATTGTTACACAGATTAAAAAGAAATTAATGTGTGAGAACCATTCATCCCAGTGTCTAAGATATGCTAAAGCCCATGACTTACATGTAATTATCATTATTTTTACTAATACTGGTAGGATTTAAAAGCATGAGTCACATTCCTGGACACATTCCTGCTATCCCAGCACTTGGGAGGCTGAGGCAGCAGGATCACTGCAAGTTTGAGACCAATCTGGGTTACAAAGTGAGCTCAAGGCCAGCCTGAATTGCATAGCAAAATCTTTTCTAAAGAAAAAAAAAAAATGCATCTGTAAAACCCGCTAACTTCCCACCTTACTGTTCATATCACCTGTTGCTTAGAGCATCCCAGGTGCCACCTCTACTGGAGCTCTCCAGTGTGTTCCTGGGTTGGGGTCAGACTCCCTCCAGACCATGCATCTGCATATGGATCCTAGACTACAGCAACACCCAGGAATGCTTTGTGCCTTATTCTCAGATTGCTAGAGAAATACAGGAGACCGTGTCACAGGTCAAGTTCAGATTTTAGTACTAATAGACCCTACACATTGTATGGAACACACTCATACTCTAAACTTACTGTTTATCTGAAATTTAAATTTAACTTGGTTTCCCACATTCTTATCGCTAGACTGACAATCCTACCATAGTCTATGTCAGGTTCTCACATGCAAAGACAGCAGGATGCCCTAATAGTGCAGTATCCCATGGTTCCTGTCTTTGTTGCTGCTGCTGCCCTTGCTGCTTGCAGGGCTTATTCAGTTTTCGGGTGGGGAACTGAGGGGATGAGTATAGCAAAGTGACATCACAGAATGACCCTCCCAGGTCCCGCCCTATTGCAGCTCACTGTTCTAAGCATCTAAGTTTGCTCTGGATTCTCCCCATGTTTGCCAAACACCATTCAATAGGCAGTTGAGAGATAATGATGCTGTCGAACACTTGAGTTTAACATCACTATAGTTTTCTAAAGGCTATATGATTTCAAAAGTCGCTGAGGTACTAATAGTATAGCCAAGTTAGAATTACAATGGCTCAAAAGACAGAAATCATGTATAACTGTATACCAGAAAGCAGACCTTCAGTATGGGTCAGTCAGTCGTCTTTCAAAAGCGACACCAGCTAGGGAGCACTGCCAATGCACTATCCAATGAGAAGGGAACATGATCTCTGACAGGGAAAATGGGCTCTATGTGACCACATCTACTGTTTGACAGGGGGTTTTATTGTGGTTGTTCAAGAAAAGCCAATATCCTGCATTTTGTGATATTCTCCCATAGAGTTACTTTAGAGCACACAATGTAGGCTCATCCCAACACAGCTTCTGAAAATCAAGCTTCTTGATTACTCTCCATCAATTTCATCTAAGGAGTGCTACAGGCAACTAAGTCATAATTGAATTCTATTTTTTTTTTATTTATTTAGGATAGAATCTCACTACACAAATTGGACTTGAAGTGATCCTCCTGTTTTAAGCCTCCCAAGTGCTGAGATTACAGGCGCACACCACCACACCCAGTTCAATCACCATCTCAGTGTGCCCCGGCAGCAGGGCTGGCATGGTTTCAGTGCCCGAGATGGAACCCCAGTCCCTGCACTCTGCCTAAGCAGAGCCTTTGGTCCACTGAGCTATCTAGTCGGCCCTTAATTAAGTTCTAAATTACTGATTGATGTAGTAACTCACTGTGAATCAGCCTCCCCCACCCCATGAAAGTTGTCTTACTCAAAATCAACTTTCATTCAGCATTTCAGTCATAGCCTGCTCTGTTTTTCTGAAACTCAGTTCCTGGAAACCATGGATTTGTAATACTTTTCTCCTACCAACCCACAGACAATTAACAAAAATGGATGTTAGGCTGATTCTGGGCCATGTAAAAATGCATCCTTTTAAGCAAAGATTTCTTTGTGGCTTTCTTTTTTGCTAAATTAATTGAATATTGTACTCATTCACTAAAGCATCCTTTTCAAATTGTAAATGTAGAACCCAGCAGTGTCATTCTATGGATTTAAACTACTGAGTACTTTCCAGTTAAAAATATCTTTGCTGTGATCATTGTCTTTGTATTTCCTGCAGAGCCACCTGAAAGGCATTATCCAGCATGAGTAAATCACCCCTAGTATCTCTGGTAGTTGGTCGTGTGATTCATGTGTTGTCAGACTACATGGGTAAGAAATCATTGAAAGTGCTGGAAACTGGTAAATGTAACATGGAAATCCAACACGGGAATTCTGGCTGCTGCTTTGATCACTTGGGTCTCTGATTAATTGCTCTCATAAATAGATAGATATGCAATTACTTCTGAGCAAAGGCGACAAGAAAAAAAAAAATCCTTTCTATCACCTGATTGGGAACAATGAGTTATATCCTCAGAAACCTGCTGTTATTCATGGCCAATGCCTGCAAATTAAGTACCTTTTTTCCTTTATGAAATGTCATTGGTGAAGATGAGTTTTTAAGTGTTTTATCAATTTAAAAAAAGAGAGAGAGAAAGTAAATGGAAGGTTTAAAGGCATTTCAAGCTAATGCTAAAATAATTCATTTGTATTCCAATATTTTTATAGCAAGGTGGAATGATTATATGGTTTGGAATAAATCAGTTGTGGGTTCCAACCTGTTTCTTAGAAGTCCTTGAGCACTGACCATTAATGAGTCGAAGCTTCAATTTCTTCATTCATAAAATACAGGTTAAAAATGATTACCTGCACATATTCTTTTAAGGATTAGATGAGATGGAGGAGAGTCTCTAAAGAGCGTTATTTAACTCTACTTAGGTGTTTTCCCAGTACCTCTCTCTGTGAAAGAAATGCAGCTAGAAAATAGGATCCTCACAAATGAAGTTTGTCAATTTAATAAAAATTCTTGGCCCTGCCACCTGATCTGATCTCCACATTTACTGCCATCTGGCATGTGCCTGAGAGCATTGGTTTATTCGGAATGTTCGCTAGCCAATGCCTAAGGCGCATCAGCCCTGATAAAAGGCCAGGGAATGTCGGGAGACAGGAAAGAGGAGTCAGCAAGCTCATGGCCTCAAGATCTAAGTCAACACAGCACCTAAGCCATATGGGCTTCCACACATTTCCAGAAAGCAAAGTGCAAGCCTGGAGGCTACAGGTCAGGATGAAAATGAAGTCACCCCTCAGCTCTCCAAAAGGAGGCTTAGCTGGTATTCTATGCCTCACACAGGAGAAAACAAGTGTGCAATACACTTGCAGTTGAATTCGTATATCAGCTGCTATGCCTATGCAGTGCAAAAATGACTGCGTGTTTAAGGAAAGCTGGGCACTATTTAAATTTTGACAGTGCTACAATTCTTTGGGGACTGACTGTGCAAGGAAAAGCAGAATGAGCCTGACATTCCCTGAATGGATAATGGCTGCCTGTCAGAAACATGTTCGCAGCACACACTGACTGCCTCCGTTGAGTAGCATCAAGAGATCAAGTGCATTGATATCCAGTTCAGGGAGGAAAGCCTAAATGACAAGACTCTTTCATTTGTTTCTAGTCAGTCCCTTTGACCATAAGAAACCCAAGTCACAGGGGGAAAAAATCAGGGGATGAGGAGAGACAGATTCAAAGCTACATAAACAGAAACTGAAACTGGATCAGAAGACAAAGCAGTCAGCCCAGGGATCTGACCGCTCAGCCAAGTCCTAAGTGGTCTTTGACTGGGGTAAAAAAGTGCTGCTTTGTAGTTCTTGCTTTGCATAAATGCCCACAGCCCCAATCCAAAGAGGTCGCTCCATTCTTTGTATCTTTTGTGTCCTTTTAACCGGATTCTTATAATTGCTATCATCACCAGTTTTCTAATGCAAAATAATGGGAGAGAATCTGATGCCCCAAATTTCCCTTGCCAACTCCATGAGTTTGCCTGGGAAAGACTCCATCCAGACTGTTGATCTCCTGTCAACCTGGGTGATTCGGTGAACTCATTGACAGAGTGGCTAGGGAGAAAAGGATCAGCCTCCCATGCTAATGCATATGAACAGTTTAGCTGGCAAGGCCCTTGGCTGCTTACTCCAAAGGCCTTTGAAAGGTTAAGCATAGAAAAAGGGCAGGACCTGCTTGCCAACTCTATCTGACATTGTGAACAACAGGAAGTTCCAAAAGGTATGCAAAGATTCTACTAACTGTGTTCAGAATCTAATTTCCTCACTTTCAGTGGGATTTTTAGACTGATATGTAAATGTATTATTCAAAGTTCAAAACAAATACATAAAATTTGAGAAAAGATAAAATTTAGACCCAATACAGTTTCATTAGATTTAAAATGAAAAGCCAGAAATTGTTTCCTTTTTAGTCAGAAAATCTTAATTTATAAATGTGTGAATTAAGGTCTTTTTCTCATTTGCTAAGTGAAACTAGAAGTTTCCCAGGCCAGGTAAATGGAATGAAGCACACAAGTGTTAGCCCAGTGCTAGCCGCATAACTACTGAGTAATCTCATATCTCAAAAAGGACAATTGCTTCAAAGTTATTTAAATGAAAAGAAAAGGGAATCAATAAAAATAATAATATGTAGTATTTCCAACTATAGAGATGGTAGATGCATAAATGAGATAGCTGGACAGAGGGTAAAGTAATGTGACCTGACACTTCATCGCTTTAATTTTCCCACAGAAGGGTTGAGTTTAATGTCAAAGGTTTAGCCCAGAAGAGAAAAGGATCTCAAAAGAAATTCAGGTCAAGTCAGAATAAGAAATGGAGGCCTTATATTGAAAAAAGTATTTTGACTATTTTGCTGGGTAGCTCTAAAACAGTGAAATTTGGGGCAGACTTTAATCAGAGATTCCTTAAAGGTCACAGAAAAACAGGCTGTGAATAAGAGTGGCTTTTTGAACAGCTTAAAATTACAAGAGTGTTCCCAATACAAGGCATAGGGATGGGAAAGAATAGTTCACCTGCTTTTTGACTTTATGATTTCTAAATCATCACTTAAGTTTGGAGGGGGGCTGTGGATGTAGTTCAGTGGTACAGCGTGTGCTTTGAGAACCTCAGGATACAGGTTCGATCCCTGGCACCACAAGAGAGACCCTTTTGTGGTATTATAATACCATATTTACTTTATTCCCTGCTCCCTTTCACCTGACACCAAAATTTAGCATCGTTTCTAAATTTCACAATACAATATAACATCTTGCTTTTCAAGATTAGTGCTGCATTCCTGCATTCCTATTGTAATCTAACTTGTACACCAATTATCTTCATTTCAATCCAGCTATTTCCATAGCTGGCAGGCTGCCAAACAAATTCATTTTCACTTTCTTCCTTTCAATTTGAAAACAAAATTTCATTCTTCATAGTTTTGTCTAAATGCCATAAATACCCTTTTCTATAAGAAGTGACCATAATGGGCCCCTTAGAGTAGTACTAATAATACCCGGTCTTTAAACTGGCTGATTGTGGCAAACAGTAGTTATTCCCCATAATACTTTCTGATACATACACTGTTTATGAAAAATCACCTGCTCTTACAAGTTGTCTTTTACCTGGACATTATCTTCTTATCATCATTACTCAGAGCATTCAGCTACTAATTTGCAAGATCCTGCATTTTATTCTTTCTCTGTGCTTTGAAATAAAATATTCAAAAATATATCAATAAAACAGAAATGAAGATTGAAAGATCAAAATATGAACAGTTTTATTTACACTGATAGTAAATAACCCAGGCAGTATAAATATCAGAGAAATATCAACAACAGCAGCATAACCAATAACAAAGGGAACCACAGATATTTCCCTGGCTTTCTTTTTAATGTCTATAATTTTCTCCCTAGCTAGACATCATGTATTTGATAAGATGTGTTATATTAGACAATGTTCATTAGACACCAGTATTGTAAACACTGCCGTTTTTCAGAGAAATAAATGCAAAATAGATAAATTGCTGAACAGGTACAGATCACTAAAGATTCACAGTTGGAGCATCCCAGGAAGCAGGACAATGCACCCAATGAGATTTTAGGTGAGAAAGAGGTCATGCCTCCCTTCTCCTATAACAGTCATGGATAGTACCGATACAGCAAAAGGCCAGTTGATAACAAAAGAACACAATACATTTAGTTAATCAAAATTTTATGGGCACTGGAGTCCTCAGAACAATGACCCAATGACCCAGGGTAAACCATATCCATTTTTATGCTCAGGTTCCATTACACATGGACAGGCATATAGAAATATGATTGAATACAAAGGATATGATCCAATGTTAACAGAGAAAGCCTGGCAAGACCTGTCTAGTCAAATTCTTTGTGGTATCTTTGTGCAGCATTTCTTTTTTTACAGACATGGCAAGCATAGAACCCATTCTGAAATGGGGGTTTTATATTCTACAATCAGAGAAGCTAAATCAAATACTTCCTGACAAATACCAAGGTAGAAAGATTATGAAAGATTAAAATAGTGTTTTAGGCTCCATAAACTCTACAGGCTTGATTTGGAGAAGAGCAGTTCTAGGATCCATGATTTCTTGCAGATGAGAAATTCTGACTTCTATGGATTTTAATTACTTTCCCATCTCTAAGCCAAAATACCTGATATATACAATGCATAGCAAGAGAAGTAGACTTTGGCTCATGGTTTCAGTGGATACAGTCCACTGTTGGCAGCTCCAACACAAAGGTGATGAGGTAGAGAAGCACTGTAGATAAAAGCTGTCAGCCAGGAACCAAAGAGAGTGGAAAAGCTAAGAACAAGAGCACACATTATTGGTGAACTGTTCAGAAAACAACAAAGAGGAAGAGAACAGTCAGGTCATGAATAAAGAAGAGACAGTTCTGGAGCAGTCCTATTGAAGAACCTCTAAGCCAAAAGCCACCTGCAAATGACAATGTGGATTGTTCTTCAAGTGGTGGAGTTCCATTTTTCTAGCATAAAAAATCTGATGAAAAGACAAGGAAAATAGAGGCATTAACCCAATGGAGAAGTCTAAAGTGGAAGAAGCTGCAGAGCACTCTGTCACGAAGAGCAGATTACCACTTGGGTCTAAAACCATCTTTGGATAACTTGAGGCTTGATTTTATGATTTTCAATAAAACCTGAATCCCAGAACTTGAGCTTTATGTACCTACTAAAAATGAATAGAATGTATCAAGGCAGTCTAGTAAATGTAGCTAGCTTTCACATCTACCCATGATTTTGTCATCCCTGTAATTCTCTGTACATTGAGTTGGGTTTCCTTTGGGGATTTGCAGTGAGTAAATATGTTTCAAGCTTTTCATAAAAGAAGAAGAAAGTAAAAAAAAAAAAAAAGAAAAGAACACATTCCTCCAGGTTGCATCCCCAGTTACCCACCTCCTACCAGGTCCAGCTTCCACCAAAACAGCACATTCAGAGACTAAATCCATCAGTGAATGAATTTCTGAGGAGTATAATGACTCCATGACCCAATCAACTTCCAAATTCATGAGACTTTGAAGGAAATTCTAAATCTAAACTACAGCTTCCTTCTGGGGATCGAGCATAGGAGAAAAAACAGAAGGTAGGAAGACAGGCGAAGTTCAGACATGGTTTGTAAGGCCTGCTGCTCAATTCTAAAGCACCACATTGGAAGGTATTGTTTTCTTAATCCCAATAACATGGAGCCATGCTGTGGTGGAGGCAGAAAGCCAGAGACAAAGGATATTTGATGCGCAGCTACATGAGGCAAGATATGCATAGGAAGCAGTAAGAGAAGGTAGAGGAAGGGGGTTAGTGTGTTAAGCCATTTGTATTTATTTCTGCAAAGCAGTGGTTAGCAAACTTTTCATAAATGCCAATAGTGTACATCTTAGGCATTTGGGGCCAAATAAGACATTGCCTGATTTTTTTTTTTTTTATAATCCTTTCAAAGAGTAAAAAACATTCTTAGCTTGCAACAACACAATGGCAAGCCAAGGGCTATAGTGGTCATTAGACCTCAGTTTGCCAGCCTCTTCTGCATCCATTCTTCATCTTGTCATATTGAGAAAAACCCCAGGCCTTCAGAGAAAGAGAAGGCAGGAGAGCTACCTCAAAGAAACAGCAGGAGAGTGAAGGAAAAATTTGCAGCCCCTAAAAGCAAGCCACTCCTACCCAGATGGCATGTAATGATGTCACAATCTGCTCATCCCAGGGTTCGCTTTAGTCTTTGAACACTGAGGTGACCACTTAAACAACAAAACTGTACATTCAGAGCAATAGCACATGTCAGCAGAGCTTTGATTTTCTTATTTTGATAAGTAATAGTTTGAAATTTAGAATTCCAAAATAATTGTCCAGTAGGTATCAAAGAAAAGCTTTACTACAGAGTGCTCAGGGTCTCGCTACTCGATCGGACTCATAGTGATCCTCCTGTTCACAGCCTCCCAAGAGCTGGGATCACAGGCACGCACCACCGTGCCAGTCTCAATCTCATCTCAGCACACCCTGGGGGCAGGCCCAGCACAGCAGACCCTGGGGATTGAAGCCCTAGCCCCTGCACTTGCTTGCAGACACTTTAATCCACTGAGCTATTTGGCAGGCCCTCATACCTTTTACATTATAATGCATAGTCTCCTTTGGAAATGCTTCTGAGTAGAAACTGCACCTGAGTAATATTTTATTCTTCCTGTTTGTTGTATCTATGCCCAATATGAAGTTGCAGACACATAAATAACAGGCTCGGTGATTGAGGTTTTTTGGAATGTGCATCTAACCTAAATAAAATCACAACATGTGTCAGCAGCTAAAGGAGATGCATTGCCTCACAAAAAGAAAACAATACCCAAACGGCAGATTCTCTAGAAGGAAGAGAAAGAGATCATTCTGTGCTACTTAAGAATAAAACAACAAGAAATTTAGTTTAAGGATCTTGTTGACTTTAGTGATGCAACACTCTGACCTCACTTGATTCTATAAAATAGAATGAGTGTTCTAGGGAGCATGACAGAATAGTTGGTTATTGTAAGACAAAAACAAGGAAATAGGACAATTTAAATAGTGTAGGTCAGTTAATATCAGGTTACTACTGGTCCCTTTTCTCCTAAAGGTTAAAGCAGAGATGAGACCTAGCACAGGAGGCTGATCTAAAACAATGGGCTCCCAGAGCTCCATGTAACAGCATTTAGGATGTACTGTTTTTATCCTTTGCCATTTATATGACAGTATGCAGAGACATGGCGTTAGGTGAACTTGCAACTCCTCCTATAGCACCAACCCCCTCGCTATCGTGACACAGTGGGGAGGGAAAGCCCAGTCTCAGTGACTTTTGTGCTTCAAAAGTAGGGGCTGTATTCAACCTTGGCAACAGAAGCTCTAGGCTCCGATAGGACAGTTCCACCTAAGCATCAATTAATCATTGTGACGATTCAGAGTGACGATCTGATGCTTCAGAAACTGATATTTCACTGTGCATATAACTGGATAACCAGTAGTAGTTGCGGATGTTTATTCTACTATTTGAAAAGATTTTGAACTTAAATACATCAAACCTTTCATCTGACCTTTTACCGGTTGCCATTTTCCTTGCTGACCTCTCTAAGTACAATTGAAAAACACAACATGAATCTTAAAATATAAAAATAGGCCCATCTTTCTCAATACTTGAGAATGATGCTATTTTCTTGCAATTGGCCACAGTATTTATTTTCATATGGATTATTTTTCACATAGATCTAATCAAAATTTCCAGCTAATCAAGAAACTAGCCATCAAATATTTCTACTCTAGTTCTAAAATTAACCAGAGAGATGACAGCAAGATAAAAGAAAAGAAAGAAAATCTCAAAGAAACATGTAAGAAGAATTTTTAAAAGTTTTTAAAAAACTTTAGAGGCCCCCGCCCAGCCCCTGAGACAGGCCAGAGACAGCGCGGCCGACTCCGCCATCCTCCTCCATCCCACCCATGCCCGACCAGCCAGAGACCAGCCTGAGACAGTGGCTGACTCCAGCGGCCTCCTGGTTCCTGTGCCAAGCTCGCCCAGCAAGAGTGAATTTACAGGGCTCACCAGGCTTCCCAGATCAGTGAGAGTGTGGTGAGTCTGAGGGAGAGCCTTTGGCTTCTTGCCACGCGCACTACGCAGATCCCTGTCCCCAACCCCTCCAAGCCAGTGACTGGCCTGAAACCTCAGGACCCACTCACCAACACCCCCCCAGATGCCCTGACCTAAAGCCCACTGATTGAGTGGGAATTTCCCCGATTCTCTGGGCATCAAAGGTCAGTGAGTGTAGAACCTCAGGCCCGTCGTGCCTGAGATACTTTTCCCAGGGATTAAGCTGCCCGTCACCTCCCGTGGCCTAGTGACAGCTCCAGGCACACTGTGCCAGAGAAACATTTCCAGGTGATTACTGGTCCCACCCCACAGCCCCAGACCCAGTGCAGGTC
>PVKA01024319.1:0-34404 GCA_004027165.1 Ctenomys sociabilis | reverse complement strand
ACTCAATCAGTGGGCTTTAGGTCAGGGGATCCGGGGAGGTGTTGGTGAGTGGGTCCTGAGGTTTCAGGCCAGTCACTGGCTTGGAGGGGTTGGGGACAGGGATCCGCGTAGCGCGCGTGGGAAGAAGCCAAAGGCTCTCCCTCAGACTCACCACACTCTCACTGATCTGGGAAGCCTGGTGAGTCCTGTAAATTCGCTCACTCTGGGCAAGCTTGGCGCAGGAACCAGGAGGCCGCTGGAGTCAGCCACTGTCTCAGGCTGGTCTCTGGCTGGGCGGGCGTGGGTGGGATGGAGCAGGATGGCGGAGTCGGCCGCGCTGTCTCTGGCTGGTCTCTGGGGCTGGGCGGGCGCGGGCGGGATGGAGCAGGATGGCCTCTTTTTTTAATTTTTTTAATTTTTTGCAGAACCAGGGATTGAACTCAGGCCCTTGCACTTGCCAGAGAAGCACTTATTCCACTGAGCCAGCCCCTCTCTTTTTTTATTTTATTTGCATTTTTTTATGCTTAATTTATTCCCATGCCATAAGTTGTTTCTTCAGTTTCTTCTGGGATATCTTTTTCTTCTGTGCAACTTCCTGCTCTGGCTTGGAAACAGTTTGTTCCTTTTCAGTAAGGATCATCTCAATGTGGCAGGGGGAGCTCATGTATGGATTAGGCCAGCCATGAGCTCTGTCAGTGCAACTTGGGTGCTTTGTTCACCTGGATATGTACAATAACCAGAGAATCTACACCTAAACCCTTCTTCTCAGCGTTACTCTCTGCATTTTTAAGCATGTGCAGCAAAAATTTAGCACACTTTTTGGGTCACCGACCCTGTGTCCAGCCCCACTGTTTAGCCTGGGCACACCTACTGACTCCACCATTGTAAAGCCAAGGTGGTACACATTGCTTCTCTAATGTGACATCCTTCAGATACTTGGTGGCCTTTCGGATATGCATACCCTTGATGGCCTGGGCAGTTTCACTCGTGTTCTTAAAGTGAACATGAAGATTTGAGCCTCTGATTTGCATGATTTCATGGGGTTTTCTGGGTCGAGAGAGCACAGAACCATTTTCACCTAAGGTCGTTCACAGGAAGAGCTGTCTCAAAATTTCTGAAAAATAAAACTCATCTGAAGCCCAGTTCTTAACAGGCTGCCATCCTGTATGTGCTTCTTACATATTTTCCACATGTCCTAGCTTCCCATTGGTTCTTTCAGGCTTTTGAAATTTACTGTCCAAATATTATGATCTTTATGAAAATTTTACAAATAATTCCTCCAGTATAGGTCAAGTAAGTTCAGTGTTCTATTTTTAAATAAGACCAAAAATAGTAATTTCAACAATCAGTGCTTAAACAAGAAGAGCTGTATTGCATTTAACAAAGTGAACGAGGGGCCAGGGAGATGGCTCAGTGGAATAAGAGCTTCCCTAGAAAGCACAAGGGCCTGAGTTCAATCCCTGGTTCTGCAAAAAAAAAAAAAAGTGTGAACGCTTTTGGAGATTATTAACATACACATAAAGCAGCAGAAGTAGTGTTCTGGATTCCTGGCCCCCTCTTCAGACTTTCATACATGTCACTGTGTCATCATTCTGGGTCAACTATTGAAGACCAGAATGTAAGCTGTCGCTGCAGCTCAGAAGGTATAATGGGAGGGCTGCAGGGTTAGAAAATGAGGATTTAGCCCTGCAAGAACATAAGGAAATACGAACTCGTGCTCTTCTCTCTCACAACACAGGCATGTCTGTGACCCTGGCTGTATGGAAGTTTTGGTCACACAAGACATAATTCTGCAGCTGAAGCTCCAGCAGACATAATGTAGGTATCTTCTACCTCAGTTTGGTCACCCCAATTGCTCAGACTGAAGACTTGCCTTTGCATTTCATCCTGCTGTCACAAGCACAAGTTCTGGCTCTCACAGCCTGCTATAAGGAGAGGATCCCAAAGGCCCTGTCCTCGGTTTTTTCCACTTTGCAGGCACGACTCACAGAACCCAGGGGAACACTTCACTTACATTACCCCTTCATTATAAAATTTATTGCAAAGAACACAGAGGAAGAGCTGGTAGGATGAGAAATGAGGGTACTGGGAGGAGCTTCCATGTTCTCTGTGGGAAAGAACCTCCACTCCCCAGGAACCTGTGTGCTCAGCTGTCTGGCAACCTCATGACTGTCCTAGGCCTGTTAGGGATTTGTGGATGCTTTTCTGCGTAGGAATCACTGACTATGTCATTGGCCATTGGTGCTAACTCTAACTTCAGCCTGTCTTCCTCTCCCAGAAGTTGGAAAGGTGGACTGAAAGTCCCAGTCCTCTACTGGTGCCTTAATATTTCCAGTGACCACTACCTGGAGACTTTGCTAATTTCTCATAGTTCAATTTTTTAGTTTCTGAAAAATCTCAGGAACATCCATTCTGTATTTCCTGGCCAAGCTGGGCCAAAGAAGCAATTCTTCCTCACTGCTGTCACAAAAAAGAAATAGTGTAGTTATTAACCACACACTGGCATGTTTTCAAGATGCCCCCAAACATGATTCGATTTGGTGTTCATCTCTCAGTGCAGGCAACGTAGGGGTTCTGGCTTTACCACCACTGTTTAATTATGCGGGGATATTTACCAAAATCTTGTAGTTAATAAGTATCAGATATCTGGAGGCCTTATTTGGAGGAATTTACCAGAACTTATTAAAATAGACAAAGCAAAATATAGGAGCATAGCCTCCTACATAGCCAATGAGAAAGTTCTCTGCAGATGACAAAGTGAGGAATCCACCCCAACTGTCAAGTGCAGGAGCTGACCCTTCAATAACCTCCATATGGTGACACAGCTCTGCATGGAACCACATGGCATGTGTCATGAGCCTGAGCTATATTCACCCACTTAGACTCATCCATGGAAGGGGTGAGTCTGCACTTTTCCTTCTGTACAATTTCCTAGGCTCTGAACTGCTTCTTCTGTATCCCTACCTTCATCCTCCCCACACACACACTTTACTTGCCAGCACCCCTCTCTGATTTTCACTGGTAAAACCATCCAAACACCACTTCCCCTTCTAGTTTAAGAAATATTCTTCAATATTCTGCTCCTTCCTTCTGTAAAGTAATTACTCACCATTATTGCATAAATCCTTGACTTCCAAATCAGAACTCATTTTTTGAGAATTTACTTAGGGACATTCTTGGAACATTAAGAAATTTAAGCAAAGGCTCTTAATTCTTTTTCAAAATAATTTTATTGAGAAACAAATAGCAATGAGACAGTTTCAAAACCAATTAGTAGGACAGTTTCAATAATTAATACATTGCATGGCGTTGTCTTCTTAACTGTTACTCATCGTACAAGATGCAGACATGATATCCTCTCCATGAACACAATTAAAACAAATCTTTCTCTTCATTGTATTGAGGGAATGTAACTGTATATCTATCCTAACTATTTTGAATATACAGATACAAAAAGGGATTCATTTGTATCCCTTTTGTGTTTAGTTTTGTCAGAGAAAGGTAACCATTGCCTTTTAAATATTGTAGGTACCTGGATTCAGCAAAATATTCCAATATAGTCCAGTAGTCCACAATAGTAGTGGAATAAATATCTAAACATTAAAATAGAAACACTAAATCTCCTGAAAGAGAAAGTAGGAGGAACTCTTGATGACATAGGGGTAGGCAAAGAGTTCATGAACAAAAAACAAATCACACAGGTAGTACTTCAAAGAATTAGCAACTGGGACCTCCTCTTATTGAGAAATTTTTGCATATTGGAAGAAATTACCAACAAAGTGAAAGGACAACCCACAAATTTGGAAAAAATCTTGACTAATAAGTATGCAGACAAAGGTCTGCTCTCTAGAATTTATAAAGAACTAAAAAGCATTAGGGCCCCTAAATTTAAAGACCCAATTCAGAAATGGGCATCTGAGATGAACACACACTTCTCAGAGGATGAAATTAAAGAAGCAAGTAAATATATGAAAAAATGCTCCACATCACTAGCCATCCATGAAATGCAAATTAAAGCAACCCCAGAAAGAATGCCTATTATAAAGAAATAAACCAATAACAAATATTGGAGGGGCTGTGGGGAAAAGGGAACACTTCTCCACTGCTGGTGGGAATGTAAACTGGTGCAACTATTATGAAAATCAGTATGGAGAATCCTTAAAAAATTAGGACTGCAAATCCCATTCAAGCCAGCTATTCGCCTACTTGAAATTTTCCTAGAGGATCTAAAAACATCATATCATACTGATATATGTGTACCTACATTTATAGCAGCACAATTTGTGATAGCCAAATCTTGGAAACAATGGAGATGCTTGTCACCTGGGGAACAGATGAAAAAGATGTGGTATTTCTATGCAATGGAGTATTACTCAGCTGTAAAGAATGATAAACTCAAAGCCCTTATATTTAAGTAGATGCCACTTGAAGATATACTCACAAGTGAAAGTCAGGCTTCTCCTTCATCCACATTCTTTGCTTAGAGGAAATGATTTTACTGAGCTAAAGGGTTATCTAAAAGAGGATAGTTTTTAAACTACGATGAGTTGGGGTCTGGAAAAATGTGCTCCAATTTTATTTGAATTCATTTTTCCCACCATAAAACTTGAATGAGAGCACTGGAAAAGATTACAGAACACCACACTGCACACATGATCACAAATACGTCCATTTTACTGAAAAAGGAATTGCTCCCACCAGCATTGCAAAATCCCCTCCTTCAGTATACACTCACCTTCACTCATCTGTCACCAGAGAACAATCACCTACAAGACAGTCACTAAGAATGATGTACTGATTAATAAGGATTTTTGAAACATCTCCCAACCTTTTGGGATTTACCTACTAATGAGAAATTATGAAAAATTTGTATCCTGATGCTGCAGCCATAGACAAACTAGGTTTGACCTCAACCTACCCCTTAGAACATTTCTAATATTGATCCCCTTAATATAATTGATCCCCTTTCACCTGGGTTCTCACACTTCTTTAACACCTGTGTTCAGCTGGCCTGGGATTTGGCAGCCACAACAAAATTTCCCTGTTTATAAGTACAGTTATAAACCAGGAACAATAACTTGGTGATTTTTCTCAGAATTATCATTTATTCACTCACTCTCTCACACCACACAGTCAACTTAATTCTAAAACGTCCTCTTGACTGAGTTTTCAAGATGTGTTCAGACACCATCCCCATTTTCCATTTCCACCGTTATCCTTTTGGTTTAAGGAACCATCATCCCTCACCTGAAGCCCAGATTATTGAATGAACTTCCCACTGGATTGCCGTCTGCTTTTCAACCCAAGCCTCTCTCTGAACAGCAGGTCCCTAAAAGTCCAGGTCGGGCCACATCACTCCTCTGCTGAAAGTTTTCAGTGCTTTTCTTCCTCACTCCAAAGAGACCCAAGTCTTCCCGCTACCTACAAAGGTTTGTATGACCTTTCCATGACATCGTCACCACTTCAACGTCCTGCGACTCGCCGTAGTTACATGCTCTGCACCGCAGCCTGCTGTCTCCCCTGGGCCGTAATACCCGGATGTATTCCTTTCTCCATTCCAGAACAAACCTCTGAAAAGAAGAAAGGGCAAGAGATTTGCATTCAGAGGAAGCTTGATCCATGCACTATTTCTATGTCGAATTTGATCTTCTGCACGTTGGAGATGGAGATAAGCACCTAGTTCCCACGATCGTTGTGAAGATTAAACAAAACAGTGAACGTAGGACCTGGTGCAATGCAAGAACCAGATGAAGGTTGGTTCCATTCTCTTAAACGTCATTGATGTCAGCAATATTACCATAATATTGCATTTCCTTAAACTTCAATGAAATGATTTGTAAAAAATGTTGATCTAACCTTACGCCCCCTCAATGTAGAGTTTTTCCTAACAGAGCCTAGCTGCTGAGGAATGGGAAGCACTAATGCCTACTCACGTTCAATTTAAGATACTTATCTCAAAATGGTGCGCTGTTAGTGGTGTTCCATTATTGATCGTTCTTTTTTCTTTCATTTCACACTTCTCTCTTTCCTTTTCTTTCTCATTTTCCTTTTGTCTTTCAGCTTCATATTTATAGCTTGCTATATAGGTTTGGCTACCCTTTACCTGATAATTTAGAAAGAGAAACATAAGCACTACGAAGAGCCTTTTATTGTTGTAAGAGCGAACTTCATTTTTTTTGTGCATTTCAGTATGTGTTTTGCCAGCAGCCTGTTGAAGGAACTAAACCATCTGCTATTTTTTTAATAAAAGAAAATCATTGAAAATGGTTCTTGATAGTTGGTATGAGCTCATTCTTATGTCTACACATTGCCTTGCCTCGCTTATTAATATTTCTGATAACGGAAATATTCATTGAATTACATCTGTAATCATAACTTTTAAATAAAAAGGTGACTCAGATCAAAACAAGCAGCAAACTGTTGAGTAATTTCTTTTTCCTGTGCCTACATCCTAAAAGTGAACCAATTAAATGGCCAAAGGCATGATTTGTACCAGAAAAAAATACCAAATTAAAATACTTGGTGTTAATCATGAGTGGTTTAAAGTAACTAAATCAAGATGCTGTGTATCAAATTACTTCCAGACTGAGAAAGGAATTACTGCCTTTCAGAAACATTGGACTAGAACAAATCTGATTGCTATAGCTATATTGAAAAAATTTCCAAAAAATTATATTCTTTGTTTGACACTTGAAAAATTATCTTATATACACTTTGGCAATATATTCTCAAAGCTGTAAAGATAAATGTGCCCTTTCACCTTTATCCAGCAGATCTAAAAAGTGGGCAGCTTTCTTAATATGTCTCCAGCATAATTCAATATATACAGAAGGGAACAAGACAGACAAGGTCCTTAAAGACCTCTCTTCTTATGCTAATGTTTTCTTTTCTGTGCTAGGAATCAAACTGAGGACCTTGCCCTTGCCAGGCAGGTACTGCAATGCTGAGCTCTATCCTCAGCCCAATCTTTGCTTCTCAAAGGAATCTAATATTAAATACCTTCAGAAAAATGTTATAAAAACCACATTAAGGTCAAATATTTCTCTGAGAATCTACACTATGGATATATAGTGGAAAACATAAAAGTTCATAGTTATAGTCAAAGACTGGCAAATTAATGTTACATCAATAGAGAAAAACATTGACATAAAGTAATATAACAGAAGTAATATAACACCAAACGACATAGATATGGATTCAAATAATTTAAGTAATTGAAAAATGCAAGAATAGTACTCCTCGACAATATATTTTCATTTTATTTTTAAAATCTGTTTTGATAGTTTCCTAGGCTACGATAAAAAATGATCCAAAACAATGATAATTTTACAGCTTAAAGCAACAGAGATGTGTTCTGTTATGGCAGCCAGAAACACTAACTCAAGGTGTCTAAGGAGTTGATCGCCTCTGCAGGCTCTGAGGGACCATCAGCTCCGTCCACTGTCTTGCCTGCTGGTAGCCACCAGCTTCCTTGGCAACCCTTGGCTGTAGACCATCCTGCCAGTCTCTACCTCCATTTTCAGGTGTTGTCCTCTCTGTGTTTCTTTGTCTGTGTTCTCTCCTCCTCATAACCAGATACCAGTCATTGGGTTCAAGACTGAGTCTAATCAGGTGAGGCCTCACTGAGCATGTCATCTTGCTAATTCCATTTGCAAAGACTCCATTTCCAGGTGGAGTGACATTCTGTATTTCCAATACAACATGAATTTTACCAGTATGTTATTTATTCTAGGATAGACAGACAGATTGACTGACTGACCAATGGACGGATGGACAGACAAGATAACTGGTGGGTGCTGTAGTCTGCCTGTGTTCTCCAAAATGCATGTGTTACGGACAATCCAAACTACAAACGATGTTGAAGGTCAGGTCTCGGGGGGTGTTCAGGTGGCAAGGGCTCTGCCCACACGGATGGATTGACAGACACCACTCTGAGTCACACATGCGGGCATATACTCACTCTATCCTGCTCTTTTGCCTCATGAAGACCCAACAGCAGTCTTTGTTAGCCTTCGCTCCTTTCTCCAGGGCAGCACCCAACAGACAATCTATCAGAGCACACGCCAGAGCCTCAGTCATGGATTTCTCAGGCTCCAGACCTACAAGAAATTTCTATTCTTTATAAATTATTCTTCTATGCAATTCTGCATGGCAGCATGAAATGGACAAAAATGTGCACTCGAAAGTTTTATCCCTCATTTACTTTGGCAAGGTGAAATTAAAAGTAATTTCTCTCTCTTTACCTTTTCACGTTCCCTAATTTTTTACACATTGAACATATATTCATTTAAAATAAGGAAGACGGTATTTTAGAAATAGTTCTAATAGCAACAAAGTGTAGAAGATCAGAGCCATTAAAAATATTGTTTTATTCATAAGAGAAATTTTGGATTATCATCATGATGGGAAGGAAGTGTCCCTTGTCTTAAAGCAGACTTTGAAAAACATAAATCTTAACATTCCACCTAAAATTCTCTTTTACATAGAAAATATTATTATTCTATTTTTCTGATAAGGAAAATAATATATTCCAAAATTCACAAACATGAAAGAAGATAACAAGAAAGTGAAATGTGACCACAACACAACCTTTGGAATACAGAATATCGAAGCAGTATTGCAATAAGGCTAACTGAATAAAATTACAGACTGGATGGGGAAACAGGAAACAGAGAGACAATGTTTAGAGATGGATGAGACAATGAAAACAAAGAGAGATGTTATACACTGAATTGTATCCCTTCATATTTTATAATTTGAAGCCCTCGTCCCCAGTGCCTGAAGATATCATTGCATCTGGAGATCTAGTTTTACAGAGGTAAGAGATTGATGTAGTGGATCTGATTCCAATATGACTGATGTCCTTATGGGGAGAGATTAGAAGACTGACACTCAAATAAGGAAGATCATGTGAGGATAGGGAGGGATGAGGGCCATCCAAAAGCTGAAGCAACAAGCCTCAAGAAAATCTTAGTTATTTACTTTTTGCTGCGACAAAATATCCAACAATTACAAATTCAAAGAATAAAGTCTATCTTATCCCACAGTTTCAAGAAGTTTTAGTCTGTAGTAGTTTCCAAGGCAGAGTAGTTTCCAAGACAGTGCAGCATGACAGAGGTGAAATAATGAAAGAATAGGTAGAAATTGGAGGGCAGCAATCCTCCCTTTCCCTTTTCATTTCATTCAGACTACAAGCCCATTGGTTGGTGCCACTCACACCCATAGTGTGTCTTCTGTGCTCAATAAATCCAGTGAGCCATACCCAGAACTACATTAATCAATTCAGTAGATGAGTCCAATTATCCCGGGCATGATCATGTCACTCCCCAAAGGCCCACTACTAGCACAGGAGGATTTCTCTGTTTGTTTGTTTTTGTACAGGGTCTCACTAGGCCAGATTCACAGTGATCCTCCTGGCTTAGCCTCCCTAGAGCTGGATTTAAAGTCATGCACCACCACACCTGGTTTGGGGGCTGGCATGGCATGCTCAGGATTCGAGGGCTGAGAAGGCTTGCGATATCAGCGATAGAACTCAGGACCCTGTGCTTGTCAGGCAGGTGCTTATACCACTGAGCTATCTCCGCAGCCCACCAGAGAATTTCTGATGATATCTAGACACAATCCATGGCACCAACCCTTCTGATACTTTCTTTTCCTATTTCAAGTTTCCAAAATTATGAGAAAATAAATCTACTCACAGAACTGCCCAATGTGTAGTATATTAGTGAGTATAGCTTGGATGCCCTGAACCATTCTAATGAAACCTGGTTGCCAGGCAGGATTTTGAACCAGGGATGAAAAAGATGTTCAACAGAACATTGAAACCTTAGGGCTGCTACTGACAGGAGAGAGAAAGGCTAATTGTAATTCTTTATTTTAGAAATTATTCCTATTTTCTAATCCCTGTTGGGCCAGAGTTTACTTCTATGTCTAATGGAAAATTTAAGAACTTATAGAGCATTCTTCCATGATATATTGTCAACTAAGTTTAGGAAGAAATTATATCCTTTCCAGACATTCTGAAATGACAGTGTGCTTTAGGCTTCTGACAATCCCAAATTTCTTTTGAAAGTTTCCACTCTTTTGACAAGTTTGAATAAAATATTTAATAATTTATAAAATACTTTTATAACTAAATATATATCATCAAGATTCAATATTAGTTAATGTGCTTTTATATTTTCCCTAACTCATCTTTCCTTAAAGAACAGAAGTACCAATTTGACATACATTTTAATACATTATTTTTGTGTTCTGAGAGACAGCTACTCTCCATTATCTAAAGTATACAATGATTTCCTAAAAATGTAGATTTCTGAGGCTTTTCCCCCCTCAACATTATGTTGTTACAATTTATCCTTGTTTTTTTCAAACCTTCTGGAAAGTTTTATTTTTATTTTTTCATGAGCATTAAAAATAGTAAAAAAATAAATTAGAAATGATACAGAATTTCACTAAAAAAAAAAAAAAGAGGAATTCAATAACGGTTATTGGGGCTGGGGAGATGGCTCAATAGAATCAGTGCTTCCCTGGCAAGCACAAGGGCCTGAGTTCAATAACCACTTCCACCAAAAAAAAAAAAAAAAAAAAGAAGAAGTTATAAAATTAAAAAAGAGAAGAAAAAATTTTTCAGCTTTAACTGCTCCTTTCACTAGATCAGCAGAAATAAGCAGTACAATTACCAAAGTTATTCTGTATATATACATAAATATAACTTTTTTCTCTTACTGTTTTTTTCCTGTTTTTTGAGACAGGGTCCCACTATACAGTTCAGCTTGGCCTTGAGCTCCCTTGGTATCCCAGGTTGGTCTCGAACTTGGGACAACCCTCCTGCCTCAGCCTCCTGAGTTCTGGGATTACAGGGGAGCGCCACCACACCTGGCTCCCTTATCCTTTTCTTAACTTGGACACCACCCCTCCTTCATTTTCCGTGTTAGGAATGAAGGTATTGTGGCTGAGGCTGCAGCAGCTATGTTGGTGTCATGAGAGACAGATTATAGGAGCTACAAATACCTCAGCTTTATTTTTTTATTATAATTTTGTTGAGAAAAGAATTGCAATGAGACAGCTTCAAAACAGATTGGTAGGAGAGTTACAACAATTAATATATTGCATATTGTTGTCTTTGTAGTAATCATTCATAGCACAGGATACAGACATGATATCCTGTCCAAACACTAATAGTACAAATCTTTCTTCTTATTGAATTAAGAGAAAATAGCTATATATCTATCCTGACTATTTTGTATATGCAGATACAAAATGATCCTTCATTTATATCAACTTTTTTTCTTTAGTTCTGTCAGAGATGGGCATTCCATTGCCATCCAAATATTGTAGCTGCATGAATTCAGCAAAATATTCCAATATAGTCCACTAGTCTGCAATAGTAGTGGGTTATCCACAGGACTGGCAATATCTGAACCTGATGACTTGAGCCTTCTGCAGCTCAGCATATTAACATGGCTTTACTTTTAATACCTTGTTTCTATATTTTTCTGCGGGATGGTTAAGACCAAGATAAAGCAAGACCTATATAACAAGAAATGTAGCTTTTGTATCTGACCAGGTCAGTCAAGTCCCCTCAGGACTTATCCCGAAACACTGTACTGCACTTTGTAGATCCTTTGTCAGTGTCAGCTATGTGGATGAGTCATAGCCATTGCTTGACCAGTTTGCTCTCTGTGAAAGTCTGAGAGAATGTTTTCTCTCCATGTGACTCTCTTTAGGCACACACTACATTGATCGCATTCCTCTGTGGTCCCATAATCTCCTTGATCAGAAAATTTGGGGCACAACTGAGTTACATGATGTTACAGTACAGGTTCCCCTATGTCCTGAGTCCTTACTGACCTTATATCCTTGTTATAAATGTAGGACTTCTGTAAATTTGATGAAGCATAACTTAATGTATAAATAAACTAAGGGATTTTTTAACTGTTCCCCTGTTGATAGAAAGTAAAATGGTAGTGGTTGTTGTTGTTGTTGTTGTTGTTTGGTTTTCATGTTTTTCTGTGATTTAAGGATTCAAATAGCAACAAAGATTATCTGTGCATGTGTAGCCTGTGTGTCCATGCAACTTTCTCTTTTTAACTTTCTTCAGCTCAATACATGAGTACTCCTCCAGAGATGATGTCAGCCTTGTGACGTATTTGCTAATAGAAGTGAAAGAAAGACAGAGACATCTACATTTACATGGGACTTCAGCTGTGATTTGAATTCAAGTCTCCAGCTTCTGGGTGCCAGGTGTCATTTAGTGGAAATCATATGAAAAGGATTGCAGGGGTCCTTGGGTTAATGGGTTAATAACATGAGAAAGAAGTTGTATGTTCCATTGATCATTATATTGCTTGAAGAAGGAAAGGTATGACTGCTTTGATACTCTTCTCAAGGAGTCAAGAGTCCTGACTGTGCTAACAAAGGGAAATTTATTTCCAAGGAAAGAACCTCTGTTGAGAAGTCCTGGTTCCTCCCAAGCTCACACAAGCTCCACCACCTTCCTTGAAAGAAGCTGCATTGGTGTCTTACATTGAAGTGCTATTTTAACATGTCAAGAATTTGAGTCTTTGTGCTAAAATTCAGAACTTTCACTTTTGAGAGAAGGGGAAAGCCGTGGAAGGTATTTCCTTCCCAGTTCAAGGGAAGTGATGTCATTACAACTATATACAATTAAACAGGTGTTCTTGAGAGCATATAGTGAGCCTTTATTAGAATCAAGCTTTATGTTATTTTATTTAGTACTTATAACATGATAGATGCAGTACTGCTTAGTTTATATAAATGATCTTATTGAATATTCAAAACCATCTAACAAGGCAGGAGGTTTGATCTCTACTTCAGGGAAAAAGACATTGAAGTTCAAAAGGGTTCAGCACGTCACTGAAGCTCAAACAGCAGAAATGGACAGGCGTCCTTGTCCTGTTTAACTCAGGACCCCATGCGCTGACCTCACCTTTGGAACCACACTTTGTGTTTAAAGAGATGAAGAAAGCCCAGGCGCACCCTCAGCTCTAGACAGGCAAGTGATCAGCTGTCCTGAGGAAGGGAACAGGGTCCATCCTGTGTCCTTGCCACGTCCTTGACAGTTTCTGTCTGTGTCCATTTGTGGATCCGTAAGTGAACAAATCACTGAATATGCACAAGTGCAGTGTAGGCTTCTTTCATGCAGGGAGCTGTGATTCAGTGTTCGCATTGGCATAGAGAATTTGTTACTTGGAATCAGGGTCAGAGTGCTCAGAGATTCAGGCACTTGACCCGTATAGCCAAGAGAGAAGGCAGGCAGGCTACTGCCCCAACTGGCAGCAAACCATGGCATCATCCACATGGTGTTGGTTTAGTGCAGGCAAAAATGAAAGAGTTAGAACAGTAGTGGCACATGAGTGACCCTCATTCTATCTTAGCAAGATTTAGAAACTTCAGTTAGCTGTCTTGTAACTTATAGCCACAGATTCTGCAGTGACTAAAGTTATTTGTCAGCATGGCTAGACTATAATTAGAAACATTAATTTAGGCGTTTTTGAGAAGGTACTTGGCTTTTGTTGTTGTTGTTGTTGTTGTTGCTGCTGGTGGTGGTGGTGGTGGTGGGTGTGTGTGGGTGTGTGTTCACCTTGGTTTGGTTTGGTTTGGTTTGGTTTGGGTTGGGTTCGGTTAGGTTGGGTTTTGGGGGTTTTTTGTTTGTTTTTTTTGATACAGAGTCTTGCTATGTAGTTCAGGCTGGCCTTGAGCTCACCTTGTATCCCAGGCTGGTCTCAAACTCACAAAGATCCTCTCCTGACTTAGCCTTCTAAGTGCTAGAATTACAGGTGTACACCTCCATGCCTGGTCTTGAGAAGGGGTTAACATTTCCAAATCGGTTGACTTTAAACTGAAGACATTATCTTTGATAAAATGGATGAACCTCATTCAATGGAAGAGCTCTAGAAAAATATTTCCTTACTGAAGAAATTGTACCTCAAGACACAAAACTCAGAATATCAGCTCTTGTCCTACAGCTTCTAGCCTTCTGGATCACCCTTGAGATTTAAGGCTTTCCAGACCTCATAAATGTATTAACAACTTCCTTGAAGTAAATTGATTTGTATCTGCCTGTCTATCTGCCTACCTGCCTCCATATCTACCTATCATTTAGCTATAATTTATTGATCTACTTAGCTATCATTCCTGGAAAATCCTTTCAGATACAGACACTTGCTAGACTCATGAAAAGAAAAAACTAGGAGAAAGGAACTAAATATTTAGTGTTGAACTCCAGTGAACTGCAGGAAAGCTAAGGCTGTCAAAACAAAGACTGACACAAAACTAACATAGCACTTTTGTCTGAATTTAACAAGCAGTGATGTAGAAAGTGGGCCAGGGAAGACAAGCATGATCTGAAATAAAGTTACTTTGGGTTTAGATTGATAAATTGTATGTTAGTAGGATCTGGGAAGCAAATCATGTTTTTCTGGGACCTTGATGATTCTTTTGGTGCCAGAAAATTGCTCACTATTTTAAGCACTCTAAAGTTTCTCCCCTTCCCTTTGGTGCATGGGAGATGTCATCATGTCATCAACAAATGACCTAACTACATATAACTATACCAGAGAGGCTGCAATTTATATTCATAAGCAACACACAGACACATAATTCATGCGCAATGCTGACATAAGGGAGTAATCAGGACTCCTCAGTGGACCATAGATCAGCTCTAAATCTCTGATATATTTAGCACTTCGTTGAGTTATACAACTCTTCATCTTGTAAACTGTCATCAGGTAGATTGCATTCTGGGCTCCTCACTACTAAGCTATGGGGTCATCATTTTATGGACATGCATCTGCCCTACATTTAATTATATTTGGATGCCATGTTCTACCAGTAATTCTGTGGTGACCTCTGTCCTTGGGGCCTTGTGCTGATTTAGGAGCCTTTCCAGATTCCAAGAGGAAGCTTCCCGGTTCCACAAGGATCTGGCTGAATGGACACATTATTTTGCTGCTAATATAGGTGGATATAAATCTCTTCTCTCTTGCATGGAAGTTTAATAGGGCATCATTAAAATAGTTATTCTCCCAACAGACTCAATGTTGCCCAAGTGTTTTGGGAAAAGATAAACAGTTGAGTAATTTATGTCAATATCACTGAGAAGATAGAGAATCCTAGAACATCCTTTTGCATAGCGCCATTGAGTGAGCTAACACGTCAAAACTCACATGTAGAAAAACTTCTCTATTTATAAACTATTAAATGGGTCTACATAACTTAAACTGTAAACTGAAGCATGGAGAGGTTATTGCCCATTCATTCCCATTTATTCCATCACCACTGCTTACTGGGAGCCCCCAAAAGATAATAATTTAATATGTACCTTCATACATATTAAGGCATTTCCTTAAAAATCAATCCATGAAAAATATAAACTTCAACAACTGTGCACAAGAGGAGACTAGTGCTTCATGGATTTAATTATCTAACCAGTAGGCAATAAATGGGAATTCCTTGCTGATTAGCCAATAAAATTAGTGAGAAGTAGATGCTTCTATCGGAGGAGATAGCTGGACAATTCCAAATTAGGTTTTAAAAAGAGAATGGTTAGACAGTTTTAAATTAGTTTTTGAGAATAAAACTAACATTTAATATATATGCTAATTGATGTCAGACACTTTCTAGGAACACACCACTATTGCCTGCAACAAGGTCCAAATGATGGTTTAAGCCCCTTTTCCAGGGGTAGGAGGTTGAAGATTAGTGGGTTAGAGCATCCAAATTTTGAGATATTCCTTTTTGGAACATCTGGGTAGCACATGTTGGACCCCTCTGAAGAGAAGGATCTAGCCACAGAGTGCATCACTAGAGCCATTCCTACATGGAAAGAACTTGACGCCCTACCAGCAGTGACCAAGGATGAACCTCTTACCAAAGCCACTCTTCCCTCCAGGAGCCTGGAACAGGGCATCTGAATGTTGATCAACTGTTGGGGCAGACAGCTGGAAAATGAAATCCCTCCATGGAAGGGGAGGCCATATTGGTATAAAAAGAAACTAGAGAGAAAAATGGACATCCATCAGATATTACGGCCCCAGAGAGAGAATAAGAAGGCTGGGTGTCTTTCTTGCTCCCTGGTGGCCTTCTTTTTCCCTTGGAATCACTGCTTATCTTTTCCATGATGCCTAGAACACTTGGGTGTCTTTGGAATAAATTTCTTTCTTCCTAAATTAATTTGAAATAACTTATGTGACTTTCCCACAAAGCAGAGCAAACCAAAAGCACTGGATAATGGAAAATTTAGAGGACAATCAGTAAGAAATAACTAGATGAAGAAATAGGAGGAGGGGGAAGAGGAAACGCCAGAGAAAGGAACCAGCTGTCCCATATGGCTCATGGATTATTAATTCCAGGACACCCAAAGGTTATAAAAATCCTAAAAGGCTTAAAACTCCCACATAAAATGTCACACTATTTTCATGCAATCTATGCATATCTTCCAAATGTATAGATTATTTTACTCTTTAACGAAAATGCCTATGTAAATAGTTATTGTGAAATATTTGTTGTTTAGGGACGTATGATAGAGGAAAAATCTGCACATGTTAATCACAAATGCAATTGTTTTCCAAATATTTTTTATCTGCACTCTGTTGACTCTGGTGACTTGAAACCCATGAATATGACAAGTTGGATGTGCTTTAATTTTCTTTTAAAAATTAAGTTTTATTGATAAATTATAACTATGCACACTTCATGGGTACAGCATGATATTTCAGCACACACACATACACACACACACACACACACACACACACACACACACACACACACACATATATATATATATATATATATATATATATATATATATATATATATATATATATATATATATATATTAGGTAGTGATCATACAATACGGACCATATTATGCTACCAGAGCTAATTGTCACAACCACAATGTCATTATTATACCTTCAGGTGGGAATATTCAAAGCCCTCCTGACTAGCTATTTTGAAATATACAGTCAATTATTGTCCATAGTAATCACCATCCAACATAGTAGAACATTAGAAGTCATTTTTCTTCTCCCAATTGTCTTTGTACCTGTTCACCATTCTCTGACCAATTCCCACTTCCACCCACAGCTTCTGATAATCACTACTCTACATAAAGTGAGAAGGGGAAGTCCTTGTCCTCTTTGTCCAGCTTATTTCACTTAGCATAATGTTCTCCAGTTATGCCTATGTTGCCCTAAATAATAGAACTCTTCCTTTTATCACTGGATAATACTCATCTATGTAAAGCACACTTCTTTTATCCATGCACCCACTGATGAACCGTTAGGTATTGTGAATAATGTGGCAATAGATGTGTGAGTGTGCATGTCTTGCTCCCATGCTGATGTCAGTTCTTTTTGATATCTTTTTGATATCCGTGATGTGGCTGAAATATGCAATGAATGTTAAATTTTTTTAACTCTAATGATAAAAGATATTTTGCCATGAACCCCCCTCAAAATATTTTCCCTTGCTTAGAAAACGCTCATACTGTTGTTCTTGCTTTCTGAAGCACTGATGGAAGTCCTCCTTCATGAGAGTTTTCACAAATGTGATCAAAATTACAGGGAATGTGGTGACCGAGTGGCATCCAGCAGAATGGCAGGCTTGTGAAGACCCACCCCACTTAATCCTGGATCTGGCACCATGAGTCCTCTGGCTCTTCCCCAAAAGCAAAGTGACCATGACAAGTAAACATCTGGACCAATTCAGGATGCTTAGTCAGCAATGACAACACCACTAATGACACTCACAAAAGAGGCTTTCCAAAGCTGCTTCAAAAAAAAAATGACTGGGATAAGTGACTTTGAAGCAGGGGGAATATTTTGCAGGAGGCTAAAGGTCATGTGTCTGTTACTCTAATAAATATTTTTAAAATTTAAACATTTTGTCATGCAGTGGATTGTCAGATCATATGGTAGTTATATGTTTAGTTTTTAATATTTATGTATGTATGTAGGTATGTAGATATGTAGGTATGTATTTACTTATTTATTTGGGACAGGGTCTCACTGCACAGCTTAGACTCCTAGTGATCCACCTGTCTCAGCCAGCTCAGTGCAGGGTCAGCACAGCATGTAGTACTGGAGATTGAACCCCGGACCTCGCACTTGCCAAGCAAGTGCTCAGACTACTAAACTAACTCCCCACCCCCCTGTATTTTCAGTTTTTAAAGGAAACTTCATAATGGTTGTACTAGTTTACATTTCCACCAAATATGTATCATGTTTCCCTTTATTTCTATATTTGAGAGAATTATTTTACTTTTTTATGAAAGAATATTTTGTGTTTTGAGGAGATACCTCAACGTTGTTAATTTATATATCCCTGATAATGAGCACTAGTGAGTATTTTTATAAACCTTTTGTCCATTTGAATATCTTCTTTTGAAAAATGTTCATGCTGATCATTTGCTCACTTATAAAACAAATTACTTGGTTTGTCTCTGCTTAGTTTCTTACATTTTCTGGACATTAATCTCTTCCAAAAGTACTGACTTTCAGTTGAACTCAAATCTATGATGAGTCATTTCAAATCCTTCAGATTATTTAATTCAACTTCTCGTATAGGCGAGCATGCCACCATCCAGACAAGCTTTGGAACTGGGTTTGGGAAAGTTTACATAAGGTTATTGCAGATTTTTTTCATTATGAACAGTGTCCTTTTTCCCACTCACTCTGACAATGACAAATATCAATGCATTAGAAGTTATTACACATCAGTAGCTTACGGTATCATCCATCACCCTCACAGCAGCCTAAAGAAGACAGGTCTTATTGTTCTTTCTCTACAGAAAAAAAAAGAAGCAAGCCTTAAAGAAGTTGCACAACTTGGCAATGGAAATTTGTGTAAGAAGTGAAAGCATCTTAAACCCTGGTTGACAGGTAGAGTAAGTCATGATTTCCTGTCATCTGAGTTCCTTGCTATGTACAAAAAGTTTGAAATTTTCTACATAGCTTGATATATTAAGTTGACACCTGCATCTTTCATTACACATTGAAAAAATTGAGAATTCCATAATATTGAAACTATTGACTTTTAAAAAGGTATACCAATCTTCTATATTTATTTGAAGCAGTGTAAATATCATTGTGTTTGATACCCACAGCCTTAAACTTCAGGTGTACAAAAAGAAAATCTCTCTTTCAACAGTCAGAAATTCTAAATTGTTTTCTTTTCACCACAGAGTTGTTCTTTTAATCCACATCCACCACAGAATCTTCCTCTAAACTAAAAGGGAAGGAATTCTTGAGTTGAAAAAGACTGAAGAGGGAGTGAGGCAAAAAGATGTATCAATGTATGTAAGCTCGATGGTTTGGACAACTGTACTGTGTATTTCTGCTGGTCTACAGAAAGGAGCAGTTAATGCTTAATTAGTTTTATCTCCTTTATTCAATTTTTTTACCTTTTTCTATTCTTAATTTCTTACATATTTCTTTTCTTCTTTGTTCTTCCAATTTTACATACATATATCCAGTAATATGAACAACAAATTGGAAGACAACACTCATTGCAACAAATACACTGAAATTCATATTATTTTGTTAAATGAAATTTTTTTATCACTTGTAATTTTTCTTTTTTAATACTATTCTGTACTCTCTTAAAAAAAATAAAAAATAAAGTAGGGTACTGTTCTATCTGTTTCTGTGTTTACATATATATGTGTGTAAGCTGTTAAACTGTAGTTTACATTTTCTATAACCATGGTCCCTCAGCATTAAAATATTTCATTGAGTTGATTTTTAATTAGAAGCATTATTAGCACATATCTGTGCAAAACAACACACGTGTTTTACCAGTGTTATTAGGAAATGTGTTTCAAATGCAGCTCTTTAATAAGATAGATGGCTTTACAGAGTGAAAGAGGCTTATCTTGACTTACCCAGAGGCCTTCTACAGTAACTTTAAAAGGAGTTCTGTTTTGGGAGAACATTAGTAAATGGGATTTGTCTGTCAACCTGACAAAGTGAATCTGATACAACTTTGATACAAACAAAGAGTGTAAATCATAAAAAAAATCCCAAACATACACATACACATATAGACACACACTCAATTCTTCTTATCTTGGAGTATCACAAGTGAGTGAGTCAGCAAACAAATAAAGAGGCCTAGATGATTCTTTCTAACATGTGGAGCACAAAATGTTTTATCTACTTCCTTAAATAACACTCTTTTGACAAATTTGAAAACTAGCAGGGTCTGTCTTTCCATGTCACCTGCTTTCTCCTGACCAGTGCAAAAGGACTGTGCCATTCATTAGCTACCTGAATCCATTCCCATTCAACTCATTACTGCTAATTTCTCAACCAGCTTCCATAGTGACCCTTGGAAACCAAGTCAGACTATGTCATTTCTCCACCTTAAGTCTTCCAGTGGCTTCTTTTTTTGCTTGCTTTGTTTGGGTACCAGGAATCAAACTCACAACCTCACACTTGCCAGATAGGCACTGTGCCGCTGAGCTATATCTCCAACCCTTCCAGTGAATTCTTATATCAGAGTAAAATCCAGCATCTTAACATTGAAGTGCAAATGGACATCACTATTTTTCTACCACCTTTCTCTCCCTCCCCACAACCCCGTAGGTTGGAATGAGAACCACACTGTAGTCCTTGGGAAACACATCAGACACTCCTCTATGTAGGCTCTACATTTTCTGTTCCACGACCTTAACTCCTCCTTGAAATGGCTATGGCTATGCTTCTTTCCTTCAACCAGCTATTCCCAACAGAGCAGCCTCCCCTCGATTCTGACCCAAAATCACATTCCCCACACCCTGCTAATGTTTTCCCGCAGCATTCAGCATCATCTGACTCATAAGAGGTCCATGTGTTCATTTTGCCTTTCCATTAAATCCAAAAGGCACTGGACAGAGAACCTGGTCTCTCCTGTTTGTTTCTCCCTCTCTAGATATTACAGCAGTCAGAACCACAAAGTCACCAAAAAATCTATGAGACACATATAGAAGAATGAAAATCACATATAAGCATAGATCTGATTGCTCCAACACCGCAGTCTAAAACAAAGCCTTATGGCTCTAGTACAGTCAGTCTAGCAGAAGGTAAACTAGAGTATTTATCACAGCAGTAAATAGAAAGATCAATAATATGAATAATCACATATTTTGATCCTTTCCACAGATACTAGTTCCACGTATACATTTCACAAACTCATTTCCCAGCTAATTTGAACAAACTTCATATGAAAAGCTTCAGAGAATATATTTCAAATGTTAAATGTAGGAAAGGATCAACTGAAAGCCTACCTTGTGCTAATTAATTTTCTCTTAGATATCGAAATACTCTAGCTTAAGTCTCATGTACTTATTCGTTATTTATTAATCAAAGGATGCTCAAAAGTTTGGCCTGTATTCCAATTTACAAGAAACTTAATTGTGGTACCTGACTGTTAGTACTGCTTCTTCATAATGCTCACCTGCTGGCATTCTCTCTCTTGCATTGAGTAAGGCTGACCGGGACATTTAAATAGGGTGTGGCTTTGGAAGTCAGGCAGAAGAGGCACTGGGGCTATCTTTTGCTCCCTCAGATCTCACACACACAAGAGCAGGCAAACAGCCTGTGGAAAGGCCCTCGTGTTAAGGAACTGAGTTCTCCTGTCCATAACCAGTAGCACATAAGCAAGTCCTTTTGCAAGTGGAGCTTCCAGCTGCTGTCAAGCTTTAAGTCTACTGCAGTCAAGCTGTTGGCTAGATAGCAGCCTCGGAAAACACAGCATCCAGAAACTCTCTCCTACACTACTTCTCACTTCTTAATGTAGTGAATTAGGCAACATAATAAAGATTTTCTGTGCTTAGCTACTATTTTAGACTTCATTTGTTCTGTGACAATAGCGAATTAATACACTACATTCATAACCATCTTAGAAGGGAAGATACATACAATCTTCCCCTGCTTGATATGGGTCAAATTCTTGCTGCTAATCACAGAGAAGCTGCAATCCCAACAGGGTGTAGCTACAACCTCTAATAAACATTTCAAGACAATCAAACCAAAGGTCTTCGACTAGATTGATTCTGAGAAGCTGGGCTTGAATTGTTTGCTAGGTTTCTTCCCAGCCATGGTTTGAGTAAAATTATTCTCTAGGCTGAGTTATTTAATAATCTTCAAAAACTCAGGAGCCAGAAGTCAATATTTCAATAAACCTTTGTATTAACCCAATTCCAGTTTTAGCTTAGGCACATGAATTAGCTCTCTCTTTCTAGATAATTTTGACCTTCATGGAAAGTTCTATGACTGGATTTTGAAAGGAATGATTTACTTTGGTGTAATTTTATTTTTAAACCTTCAAATTGTAAGGCATTAAAATTATACTCTATGGGAAAAAACAGTGTGGGTAATACCTGATTATATGCTCCCTATTGTCAACTACAAACACAGGATGAAAGATGTTTTTTCATAATAGATCTATACTGAGAGCATAGATGTATTTTTCTCGTAGAAAAAAAAATCCTATACTCCAGGACTGGAAAATTAATGTTCCTATCAGGAAAATCCTTTGATTGTATTTGTCTAAACAGATGCCAAGAAAAAGAAGCAAAAAAGTAACCCAATTACTTTATCACTCTCACAGGAAAACCTAGTTGCAATTGTGTCCATAAAATCAACTAAAGTTAAAATAAGTTCTTACATCTCATCAGATTCAGCTATCATTATGCAGGTGAGAGCATCTACAAACAGAAAAATAATGAACATAATTCAGATATTTGAAATCTAAAAGTTTAGCTTTACTTGAAATATCTTTAAGGCTTATATCAATTGCAGATTTTAGAGGCAAAAGATGCTTCTATGGTTCTAATACATTTCTTTCAAATTCCCTCTGCTCTACTTTCTTCTTTTAAAACTCACTTCTTAGGGTTGAATTGAAGACATTATTTCCCAGTATTAAACCATAATGCCTTGTCTGGTGTCCTCTTCAAATTCTTCACTGAGGGAAAGCCTTTCTTTAAAAATCTGTTAACGAATATCACTGTCTAAAGAGCTTATCTTGTACTCATAAAAGCTGCAATTCTAAAGATGTTCACCTGCTCAGAGCCATGCCTCTCCTTCCACCTCTATTCCATGCACACTTTCTTTTTTCCATGGAGCCTGAGTCTGTGGAACAAAGCTGTCTCCCTTGTGTGTGGATCAGCAGGTCTGCACCACACCATTCCAGTCAAGCAACTATGGGAATAGGCAGAGACCACTGCTAGGATGGCTCAGAAGCCTTGTGGTGCTTCATCCTGCCTTGACAACACAGATGAGCCCAGCAACCTTGGCCAGGTATTGCACATGGCTCTGAAGAAAGGTCCCAGGAGATCTTATCTGTGAATCCAGACTTCAGAGAAGAGTCACGCAACCCAGGCAATTTCCCTGGACTTCCACATGAAGATGAAATTGCCTTTTATCACATGAAGCCGTTGGCATCTCGTGATTATATCTACAGTAGCTGGAGTGATCTAACATTACTGAAAATATTGTACAAATAAATTTCCATAAAACACTTTTAAAATTTGCAGATAATAATAAAATAGCTTCCATGCCCAGGTAAGTTCATTGCCCTCAATGAGCTTATAGCAAAAAATGGAGTAGATACCATGTAAAGCTATAATTGCAAAATTTCATCTTCTGCTTGGAATATGAAGTGCTATAAAGAAGGTGAAGTAAGACAGTAGGAGAGGGATGACCTACATGAACACCTTTGGTTAGCTGAAAGCCACTATTGATCTTTCTGCCAGCGGACATGTTTTTCCCCTTTGTCAAAGGTAAAGTGGCTGAGTGTGCTTGTAGTTGGTTCAACATTTCCTAACCTGTTCCATTGATCTTCATGTCTATTTTTTCCCAGTACCATGCTGATTTCATCACAGTAGCTTTGCAGTATAATTTCAAGTTAGGGATTGTAATACCTCCTACCTTTCCTTTGTTGCCCAGGATTGCATTTGGTATCCTACATCTCTTCTGATTCCAAAAGAACTTTAGGACTATTTTCTTTAAACCTGTGAGGTATACTATTGCTATTGAATCAGGATTGCAGTCAATCTGTATAATTCTGAATCATTTCTAATCTTTTTCTTTCCATTATTTTTATTCTTTTTAAAAACTTTTTTTAAAAAATAAGCATTAGAAGAAGCCAAGGTTTCCAGGGAAGGAGGAGAGCTTCTCCCCATGTCTATTCTGGGAGGTTTCAGATATAGAAGAAAAGGTGAGTGAGCAGGAGGTCACAGAGCTAGAAGTGAGAAGGCTGTGAGATGTTCAGGTCCAGGATACAAGAAAGGTGCAAGGGGGGACTCTGTGGTCACATGAAGAAGCTGGGACTTCATCGTGAATGTGATGATAAGCCAAGATCCTCCAAGGAGGATGCACCTTCTGCTGGGATATGCTGAAGAGGATCTCGAAAGACTAACAACAATAACAAGAGGTTAGTTGGTGCCTGTTTTACCTCACTTGTCTGGGTTATCTCGATTGTTTGCCATCTCTCGAGTTCAAACTGAAAGCAACACCAATCATTCTTGCCAACAGAAAGTTGGGTTATATCTCATGGCAGGTAATCTTTGGTTGTCCTGTGGATATTGACCAGTTTTTCATGTACTAAGCAAATGTGGTTCAGTGGCAGATGAGGTCTCTGGGTTTTTTTCTTCTGATTCTCCCTTGAACCAGCTATAATATCTTATTGATTCCCTCATTAATTCATGACTGAAATAAAATCTCTGACTCCTCTTTCTTATACAGCTGCTCTTTCTAATTTTGCCTTCCCTAAGCATTATCATTTAATGCATAAACACCCTCCATAGCAGGATCATACGCTGCTGAGGAAGCTTTTCACCTACCACCCAGTTTCAACATCTATTTTTTGAAATTAAACAAATCAACACAATTGCAAAGGTATTCCTAAACCTGGTACACCAAAAACTCTCAAAGGCAAACTTCAGAACACTCTTTGGTGAGGTACAAATTAGAGAACAAAGCTGCTACAACCCCACAATATCCCTTTTATAGAAGATCCATGCAGCAGTGTCTCTGCTAACAGACCTGTGACCATACACGCTCCCATCTCTCCTTCTCCTAGAGGCCTCAGGCAGCTATGGAAAAGCAGTATCAGGAACAAATGTGTGGAAGCTTCCAGAAGGCAGTCGCTAAGGTGGTGGCTCATGAGAAAGGTAGTTTGCAGACATGAACTTCCTCTCCTCAGAGGAAAATATTGATGAATAAAATATGCTAAGTACCCTTTGATGTCTTGATTCCATTTGCATCGGCACAGGGTAAATGACCCTACTGAGACAATATTATGTTCAGGTTTTATCATGCTAAAGAAGACACTGGCAGTGCCTAGGCACACAAAAGATTCTGGGCTAGCCTCCAAAAGCAGTAATTTCCCATGGCAACATTTTAGCGTGTTTTGCAAACCCAAGTCTTTGCTAGAACTTCTGAAGCTAGGTTCAGTGCAAAGTGTGGATACCTTCTGGGCTCTAAATAAATGCAGGATAGTTTATTAAAGCCTGGTATTTATTTAAACTGTGAAAAGAAAAATTACATCCAGGAATTTCATGCTTAAATCACAATTGGCCTGAGCTGTAGCAGGTGTGAGTTGACCTCTTCCCCTTTCTCTTTCTTCCCCCCATCCCTCTGCACAAGATCATTACACTGGATAAGACTGATGACATCAGCTTAGTTTTTACTTTAATGTGAACAACAGGTACTTCCATGAAATTTTCTGTATTCTGTTATTATCTAAATAGATATAAAAATTCCCAATCATTCAGATAATTTTTATATCAAGGAAGGCAATTTTTTTTTTTTTTTGGTCTTTTTGAGACAGGGTCTCACTATGCAGTTCAGGCTCGCCTTAAACTCACTTTGTAGCTCAGACTGGTCTCGAACTCACAATCCTCCTGCCTCAGCCTCCCTAGTGCTGGGATTACAAGCATGCGCCATCACGCCCGGCTAAGGAAAGCAATTTTTATCAGTGTTTTTATTACCTGCTTAAGCTTCAAATCAATGTTTTACCTCAGCTACTATAATTGTAAGGATTGTTATTTTCCCAGGCTTTTCTGTACTATCCTCTTGGCAGCTTTGTCTTTACCTCAACTTTTAGGTTTGTCATCTTATATTTTTCTTCATCCATGAACCTTCAGCTTTTTCTGTAATATGGCCATGCTAAGAAAAACTGACATGAAGAAATACAATTCAAATATTAAATATAATCGGATACTACTCAACCTTTTAAAAGAAGGAAACTGCAATATATGGTACCATGAATGAACCTTCAGAACCTTATACCAAGGAAGGCATAAAAAGACAATATTGCATTGTTCCACCTACCTGAGGTATTAAAAATGATCAAATTCATTGAATCAAAGTGGAATGTTGGGTTCCAGCAGCTTGGAGGAGAAGAAAATTGGGAGCTACCAATCACTGGACATAGGTTTATGTTGAATAAGATAAAACATAGGTCCTAGAGATCTGCTGTGTAACACTGCACTATATCGCTACACTCAGCAACAGTGTACAGGCAACCGCCAAGCTGTGTTCCTGAGAAATGAAGCGCATTGCCTCCATCTTCACTTGCCCTTTACCTCAGCCCTGTTCACAGAGATATGGGGAACTGGTTGCACCAAAACAGATATTCCCTTAACAGGCCAAAAGAATGATACCGAGTCTGATTGAGATGCCGGTGCATCTCAGCACAGCAAGGTGGGAACACAGGCAAGAATTACACCCCTCCGCTGATGGCTGGGATGGAGGCTGAAGCAAGACCTGGTGAGACTTCAGAAGTGAGACATGAGATAAGATAACACTCCAGCTGAGGCCTTGGAACTTGTATCTTCCTGGTAGTAAAGGACCAAGCCTTCTAAGCATTACGTTATCTGTAGACCACTGACTAGAGGTCTCTGTGCTTGGTTCAAGAATGCTGTGTTTCCACTTACAACCATTGCTGAAAGGTTTCTCTTCCCTGCACTCTGCCACAACCCCCACCCACGTCTCTGATTGGCCCAATAAAAGCCCTGAAATTCTAACTCTTGGCCCTTTGTTCTACCAAGAGCACTGGGTCATCTCAAAGCCCCTTCAACTGCAGGTTTTTCAGCCACTTACAATATTGCCAAATGGGAGACTGATACCCTCTTCAGAAATTTTTGGTAATAGTACAATTCATATACACTTAAAATTTCCTTACCAGGCCAGATTTCATATTAAATAATCTTAACACAATAACATAAAATTCATAAAAATATTAAATAAAATAACAGTCACCAGATCTATTCAGTAATAATTTTGGCTCTACCTCTATTGTTGCCAATTTTGAAAAATATACAATATCATTTTAGGTATTCATGAAAGCAGCAAGTCTTGTTTAAATGAAAATCCAAGAGCACTCTTTTTAAGTGATGGAAGGACACCTTCAAGCTGCACATAGCCACCATCCTCTCCTTGGAGGCAGTTTCAGATTGCATATAACTTGGGTATTTCTAATGATAAGATGGCCAATAAGGACTATTCACAGTAAGTAAAAGAAATCCAGCTCAGAATGGTAACACAACTGGAGCATATTGGCTTGTGCCATAGAAAGTAAATAAATAAGCCACCAGCTTCAGGTCTGGTTGCATCCAGGAGCACCAGCAATGATGCACCTCTAGGCTCCACTGGGTTTCAATTTGCTCAATTAACCTGAAGACCATTTCAGCATGGAGCTGATTCTCAACCCCCTGGGTGTCTATCTTAGCACCATGTATCAGACCCAAAAAAATTGTATTAGAACACATTTATAAAATTGTCAGAACTGCAATAACTGCTTTACCGAAAGAATGGTTTTATTGTCATTAAACAGTGCCTTGATTTTTAAATGAATAGTTAACAGATTAACAGACAAAAGGTTTTTTTTTCAAATATTTTTTCTCAATAATTTTATTGAAGAACAAATAGCAATGAGACAGTTTCAAATCAAATTAGTAGAACAGATTCAATAATTAATATGTTGCATTTTGTTTTCTTAGGGGTTATTTGTTGTACAAGGTGCAGACATGATATTCTATCTACAAACACTATTGGAGCAGATCCCTCTACTCATTGAATGAAGAGAATGTAGCTGTATACCTATTTTTTAAAGCTGATTTATAGTAAAGTTTCAATAATTAATACTTTTTAATGTTGTTATCTTCCTTGCAATTATCCACAGTACAAGAAGCATACAGGATACCCTGTCCAAACACTATTAGTGTAAATCTTTCTTCTCATAGAATTACGTGAAAGTACCTGTATATTTATCCTGACAAAAGATACTTATAATGTACTTTCAAAACAGAAGGTTTGACAAGGAAAAGGCTTCTCTTAGAACACAAATAACTCCTGCTGGAGTTCTACCCATATTACATAGGATTGCTTTGCTCTTTTACTCGGTTTCCTTTCCCCTCCAGGCGTTTGGCCACCTCTATAGAATCAGTGCTTTTGTTTTTCTTATCCATCCAGTTTCAAGTCACTGAGCCAAAGCCCATGACAAATGACTGTTCTGTGACTCCCTGACTTCGGTTTTTTGTAGGTAAACAATACTCATATTTATGGCTAATATACTGACCATATTATAGAAAGCAAAACAATGTCAGAAAGTCCAATGAATCCTGGCGATAAAAGAGGTCAAACAAGCTGGCAAGCTCGCTGGTCTTGGCTGGGAGGTATTTGGCCCTGGGTCCTAACTGCCAGGCTAAATTAGAGAAATCATGTGGATGCATTTATAATAGCGTTGGCGTTGACTGAGAAGACACAGTCTGGGAATATACATCCAGCCCCCGACACAGCCATTTCACCTTTGCTAGATATCTATGGGGGCAAACAATAGTTCTCTGGATGGCTGCACAGACACACACACACTTCTGTTTCTCTAGCTGCTCTTTGCACTGATGCAATGGCAGGCTGGACAGAGAATAGGAAGAGATTTATTCTCTGCACTTTAGCCCCAGCTCCCAAATCTAAACAGATCTGCCCCCGATTGTCATCCCACTGAGCCATGCCTCTTTTGGGCCACATGAAATAAGAGAAGGAGGAAAGAAGCAGAAGGACAAGATGGGAAAGAGTCAACAGAAGCATGAGGATGTATTCAAAATGGCAGAATGGACGGGAAGCTCACAGAGCTGCACAGAGTGGGTAATTCTGCTGATACGTTTTGAGCACTATTTAGTATCTGGCTCCAGCAACTTGATCCCATTGGAGCCTCAGGGAAAAGACAAGGCAGGCATTGCCCATGCTCCTGTCACAGCCCCTGGCCTCCCTCTTCACCTGCATCTGGAGTGGCCAGTTCTGGCTAAGCTCGGACTCAACATCACACCAACAGAGCCCAGCTCAGCCCCAGCTGCACTCTGCCCTCTGGGAAAGTTTTCCTCTTCACAAGCCATCACAAATATGGCCACACCGTTAGGAGCACCCCCAACTCGTGGGGAACCTGCCTCCCTTTCTCCCAGTGGAGAGCTGGCAGCCTTCCTTATGCTTCTCAAGAGCTTCTTGATTAAAACGTTGATGATGACTCTTTTGAGTCCTCTGCTCACGTTCCCCAGTACCACATTCTCAACACAAAAGATCCATCTCTACGTAAGCAACATTTGCCTACATCTCAGGCTGGATTTCCAAGAGAGCCTAAGCTAAGATGCAATCATAATGTAATCCCTGCTTGAGAGTTAGGAAATCACTCAGAGTTAAGTGAGCTGAGAGGCTCAGAAATTCAGTTCTGTGTCATAAGGGAGAGAACCAGGGTTTGAGCTTAGATCTGAAAGGCACAAAAAGATGTGTTTCCCAGTGCACTGTGCTGCATCCTGGAATACAGTGTCCTTTGTGCCACCTCTGCCCCTGCCCCTATTAAATCATCGATGAGACACCAGTCAACACATCCTGGGTTAAAACATTCCTTGCCATGTCTTTGAAGAGCTTCATGAGAACCTCCTTGCTTCTGGAAAATTCTACCTTAATGTTGAATTCTATAAGGCTGATGGTGCAAGAAATTCAGATCCACTCAGGCAGTCTTTAGAATTCACAGTGTGCTGGTGTTGCAGTGCTAATTTCCAAGAGTAAATTAATGAAAAATGGGCTCCACTTCTCAAGGAAATTGCAATGAAGGAGAATAATATGTAAATGAGTACTGAGTGATGGATGTGGTTGATGTAACTCATCTATCTGGAAATAGCTGGGGGTGAGGTGAAGGGAAGCAATCAGAGAAGATTTCTAGGGCCATACTTTTCAAACTTTTACGTGCATCCAAATCACTGAGAGATCCTGTTGGAATGCAGACTCTGATCTGTAAGTCTGTGCCAGCCCTTGACCCTCTGGGCTTCCATCAGTCATTGTGATGATACTGATGCTGGTGCTGGTAAGACTGGTCCACATGTTCAGTAGCAAGTGCCATGGTTTATGTCTGCATATCTCCCAAGCCTCATGCATTATGTGATGGGTTTTTAGAGTTTATGATTGACTCCTGGTTCAATGCTGGGCTTGTGGTTCTGAGTGCTACACACACCCTAGTTGTGTAGCTTGCATACAATATAAGGTAGGGAAAGAGGTTTGCTCCTGGCTACTCCTCCCTTTTCACTCTTTCTGCTTTTGCTATTTTACATCACCATGAACTGCCGCCCTCTGCCACATGCCACTCTGTCTTGGAGCAAGTCAAGTATGGACTGAAACCTCCATTAGCTGTGAGCTAAATAAACCTTTCCTTCCTTAATTAATTCTGGGCGTCAGGCATTTTATCTCAGCTACAAGGATAAAGCAACCAGTACAGCAAGGTTTTGGAGCATTCCCAGGATTTTCCCAGGCTTTTAAAAATCTGACTACATTTCTCCAAAGGAATACAAGTAGTCTTGGTTTTTAGCAAATTCCACCTTAGTATCAAAAAGATTGGATATAGCAACCTAATTGACATAATCCATGATCGGGGAGCAGCTTGGAAATACATTTTTAGGGAAGGCAGTAAGAATCTAAACATAATGCCCACATTAAGCACTTTTTTACAAGAAAGAAGTTCATAATACAGAGGGGCATAAATTGAATCTCATCTTACTTGCGGCTATTTTTCTAATTAATTTTCAAGCAGGAGAATCTTCATACTACAAATTTCATGCATCCAGAGTCCTTCTTACCCAGTGATGTCTAAATAGGGTTGCTAACCAATAAATGCTGGTAATGAATTAAAATAATAACTGTTCTTTTCAGTGCCCAATATGTACTAGTAATATATAGATAGATAGATAGATATAGATATAGATATAGATGGAGATATATAGAGAGAGGGAGAGATATATTATTATATAATTTAATACATACAACAGGGACAGAGAGATAGCCCAGCTGACTAAGTCCCTGCTTAGGCAATAACAAGGATTAGGGTTGGACCCCCAGCATCACATACTGAGCTGGCCCGACCCCCAGGCTTGCTGAGCCGACCATCAAGACCAAGAATGGTGGTGCACCCCTGTAATCCCAGCACTAGGGAGGCTGGAACACTAGGCTCACTATAAGTCCAAGGTGTGTAGTAAGCCCCTGTACCAAATTCATAAAACATTCCCATGCACATGCACACACACACACACACACACACACACACACACACACAATGATCCAACTCTCCACTTTCTAACTGAGCGATGAAGCAGACAACACTTACCCACATTCTACAGATAAAGAACACAGAATGATATTTAGGTGGACTAAAGGTACACTACTCACCTCTCAAAGCAAATGTTAGAGCCAGGCAGCTGGCTTTTGAGTTCAGGCACTTAGACTGAAGCATGTATGCTAGTGTTCCAGGATAAGATGTAACATAAGTTGCAATTGTGACAGGGAAATGCAAAACTTCTTTTGATTTATTAATTAATGAGGAAACCAGTAATTCTTACAAGTGGTGCCAAAAAGAATGAGGGAGCCCACAGATTTATATTTGGATAAAAATAGAAATGGGTTTATAAGCAGCTGCAAAACCAGAAAAACTGCTCACTATCCACAGACCAATAATCAATGTATTCTACTCAACTCAGTTTTCTTTTACAGAAGGAAGTGGTTTGTGCTACTCTCCACTTTCTAACTGAGCGATGAAGCAGACAAAACAGCTGCATGCACAGGCCAACGGGCTGGATAGAATTAAGACAATCACTAAATTCTAAATCTTTCACATTGTTCTTCATACTAGTGACCACACTGCTGAATATGCTTTCTGAATAAAAGTAAAAGAGGGTTGATATTTAGAAAGAAGTCCGACGGTTGTGGGTTATTGTTAAACTGATCTAGAAGGAAGATTTCAGAGGTTTGATGTAATAGCTTTCACTTCTAAAGCCACAGCCAGGTACTCCCTGAAGTCGGAATAGATTCTAGTTATTGTTACTGTGTTAAGTCAGAGAACAAGTGGCCAATGCTCTAGGCTATAAGCTCTCTTTCTCTGCCCCAGGTTAAAGAAATAGCAATTATAGCCTCAGAGGAACTGTTTAACTACAATTCCGTAAGTATTTTGCATCCAAAAACTGATAGGAAATTTCTAATTCAAGATTGTTGTTGACACACTATGGTCAGCATAAAACTTGTGAGCTAATTTATACCATGGTTCTGTTTACTTCTTTCATCTTGCTGGAGTGCAGACAGAGCATCAGGGATCAGTTTGGGGCTGTGCCTATAATGTTCCTCTGCATTATAGCTTTGGCAAGACATCTTCAGTAGAAAGGAAACACCACAAAACACATGTCAATTCCTTTGTCTCCATGACCCATTGCAAAGATACAAGCAATCTTTAGAAATAGCACCCTGTTTCTCCTTTATTGTCTGAGGCTCCACAGAGGATAGCTGTCCACGTACACATGCACGCACACGCACACAGGCACACACATGCACACATACACACACACACACACACAGTACTCATGTGTATTTAGACCATTGATCTCCAAAACTGGAACAAAAAATTCAAGAGACTCTGAACCTTCTAAGACACTGCTAAAGCAGTGCTCTTCATTAACTAGCCCATCATTGGACACGGTCATTAGATTCTGTAATTAGTATTTTTTAAACGCCTAAGTAGGTGACAAATTACCCAGCTCAAGCACTCTCCATTTGCAACCCATATTAACCACATAACCACAAACAGATGCCAGGGAACTCCACGAGGCCAGCTAAATACTGGGCTCCGACATGGCTGTAGACATTTGTGTGACCCAGCTATGGTGAATTAACTTCCATATTTAGATTGAAAGTAAGGAATCTTCACCAATACAAGTGCCAGTTATCTGTCTTGGAACTTATACATTGTCAGAATTAAGTCACTAATGTATATGACAAAAATGAGTACTTAAGAAGAGAAGCGAAAGAGAAGAATGCTTCAAAATCCTCAGATAGAAGCACAGGCTGGCAGCAGCCTTCCCGTCACCTGCTCATTTGAATGCATAAAATTCTTCCACAGTCATGTGCCAGATGGAGTGGCCATAGAGAGGGAGCAGCTGTGCTGTTTGTGTGGAGGTGTCTTGCAGGAAGAATGAAAGGAGGGCATGATGGCTGCCCATTCCGCAGGAGGCACTTTCTAAGGCCTCTAGCAGATGCCTCAAACCTTAGAGAGTGCTTATCCCTGCCTATACACTGCTCTTTCCCCCTATGTACATCACTGCGATTAGGTTTAACTTGCAAACTGGTCATAGCCGAGATGAACAACAATACATAGAAATATTGTTTCTATTTTAATAACAAAGTAATTGAAAATAACTATATATTGTAAAGAAAATTATGTAAATGTGCTCTCTCCCAAAATGTCTTACTATATTGTATATCTTAGCAAACTCAGCATCCAGTTTTTTCTCTATTAAGTGGAAAGCATTCCCTTTTTTCACCCCAGGAAGCGCTTTTCAGCTTCTGTTCACCATGTCCTAATTGTCAGGGTCACGACTCCTGCCCTGTGGTGCCAGGAGCATTCCAGAATGGATAATGCAGCCGTCTCTTTGTTCAGTCTTGCAACTGAAATAGCTATGAGGGGAACAACAGGAACGTAACCTATACAGCATGGATACACTAGAAAAGGGGTGAGTCACATCCCAGGCAGGAAAGGACGAGATGGCACAAAGTCTCAACACATTCCTCAGAATGGCTTACAATTAAAATGTAGGAATTATTTATTTTTGGAATTTCACTTCCTATTTTCAAACAGTATTTGATCAGAGATAAGTGAAATTGTAGGAAATGAAACTGTGGATGTGGCCCTGGCACAGTTATATTGGCCACACTACTGACCACAGCCCCAGAATCTTTAACTGCTAGGAAATCGCATGACAGAGGACCCAAGTGTGAGCCATTTACCAGACCAATTTGGTCATGCAAACCTTCTTCAGGAGCTGTTATTCACTACTTTCTGTTGGCATTAGTGTCGCGGTGCTGGTGCTGGTAGTGGTGGTGGTGG